>JAXRKP010000611.1:165000-172500 GCA_037039925.1 Doris montereyensis | reverse complement strand
GGAAGGCCTAGCTACCCATTTCCCTGTGTCGACAGGAAGGCCTAGCTACCCATTTCCCCACTGTGTCGACAGGAAGGCCTAGCTACCCATTTCTCCACTGGGTCGACAGGAAGGCCTAGCTACCCATTTCCACTGGGTCGACAGGAAGGCCTAGCTACCCATTTCCCCACTGGGTGGACAGGAAGGTCTAGCTACCCATTTCCCACTGGATGGACAGGAAGGTCTGGCTACCCATTTCCCCACTGGGTCGACAGGAAGGCCTAGCTACCCATTTCCACTGAGTCGACAGGAAGGCCTAGCTACCCATTTTGTAAACAAAGTAACAATCCATGGAGTTGATTTGAGTTGTAAACAAAGTAACAATCTGTGAAGTTGATTTTTGAGTTGTAAACAAAGTAACAGTATGTGAAGTTGATTTTTGAGTTGTAAACAAAGTAACAGTCTGTGAAGTTGATTTCTGAGTTGTAAACAAAGTAACAGTCTGTGAAGTTGATTTCTGAGTTGTAAACAAAGTAACAGTCTGTGAAGTTGATTTCTGAGTTGTAAACAAAGTAACAATCCGTGAAGTTGATTTGAATTGTAAACAAAGTAACAATCCGTGAAGTTGATTTGAATTGTAAACAAAGTAACAATCCGTGAAGTTGATTTGAATTGTAAACAAAGTAACAATCCGTGAAGTTGATTTGAATTGTAAACAAAGGAATAATCTGTGGTGTATTACAGTGGCTTAGCGTTATCATGATCTACTGACTTGGTTTGTGCTTTATACATAAAATACATATATTTGTATTGCTTTCATCTTAAATAATGCCAGTTTTTGATTCATTGCTTATCAAAGAAAAAGCAAACCATCTGGTTATGATAAACCTTTAACCGCCTATAAAAGATAGAGCTTGTAACGCAAGTAGTTTTTTTTTGTTTCCAATCTGTAATGAGTTATGAGAAATGTGGATACATGTATTGAGATGTCACAACCCGATCCTCTTCTAAGTTCATTTAGGGATAAAAGTCAAGTAGCAGACTTTGGACTGCCCTAGGCCCGCCAGAAAGATAAGCCCTGAAAAGATGTGTGTTTCCCTTCTTTTGTTTCGTAAAAAGAGGTGAGAAATTTTCGATTATTTTACATTTTATCATCTCAGCCACTTTCTGAGTCGCTAACTACCTTTAGAGAGGCGAGTGATTTATCCCTAGTGCGTGTGGATCTGGAATATTAAGTTGCAAAAAGAAAAATTTGCCCATCTCTGTGACTTCTTGATTTGATTTACCCATATCCACAACTAAGGTGATCTCGGGAGTTTAAGTAGGTTTTGTAATTTTGCCCTGTAAATAGCCAAGACATCTTTGGTGTACACAGAGTGTTTTGTTGTGATCTGCACACGGGACCTCATTTTTATCGCCCATCTCTGATGGGACTAAGTATCGATCGACCTACCTAGACCAACAGGGGGAGGGGGTAGATTTTGTGCTCACAGACACACAAGTATACACACAATCATACATCAATAGAAAATAAAGCTTTAGTGAAAGTTTCTACAGTTAACTGTATGATGTGTTCATTTAAACCGATAGTCAATTTCTTGCTGACATTTACTTCTTTTTCGTTTCTCTGGAGAAATAAGAAAATGATTTCAACGCAATGCTCCAAATCGTAAAAGATTTGATGTTTAAATCCATTGTGGAAGAAATTTCTATAAAGATAACTGACAATGCCTCTGACATTTGACTATCCACTGTTACAAATGAGAAATACAGGAATGACATTTGACTATCCACTGTTACAAATGAGAAATGCAGGAATCTTCTTTCGTGCTGTGTCGGTCTGCCAGTCAACAATCACGTGAATTTGCTTTTCAACTCATTGAAATCTCATGCAGCGTCACATTTTGGTGGCATTCCAAAATTATCAATACGATGTGTTTGAATATTACTGTAGGCCATCCACATGTTTAGCCAAGCCAGTGCTGTCATTTTATTTTTATAGAGCGCAAAGAAGTAAATTCGAAAACTACAATACTTATTCTTTAGGAAGGAAAAAATGGCTTAGGGTCATCACAGATCTAAGTCTTCATGCAAAATGTCAATCAAAGATCTTCGACAGGTGCGACGCTTCGAGCAGTTTTATGCCAAAAAGCCTATGAGAACGGATTGTAATGTAGTAATCTAATCTTGCTTGTTGAGGACACTCGGTAGTCCAGAGACAAAATGTCGTCCTCTCAACCAAGAGGTAGTGGATTCGAGCCCCGCCAACGATTCAACATTTTTCTCGAGTTTTTTTCGAGCAAAATCTACCACCCTGATCCAGGCAGGTGGATCGACACCTAGTCATATTGGAGACGGACGATAAAAAGGAGGTCCTGTGTGCATATCACAATACTATGTGCACGTTAAAGATCCCTTGATTGTGGATGCGGGAAAATAAAATAAGATAAAAACTTGCTTGTAGTCACATCACAATAACAACACAGGCAAGGCTGACAGAACGACACATGACAAAGGAGAGATGCGCCATTGACTGACACAACCAGGGATACCAGAGATCTACTCACCAAACGGATATTCAGTTGTTGTTCGCATCATAATATTGTTTTTGGCCGTGTAATGGCGGTCTCAAACTTTGCGAATGGGTTCTAGGTTCTGGGTTCTGGGGTTCCTTAGGTTGGGGAGGGGGTGTTATTGTCTCTTCTTGGTCTTTTGCCTGGTCTCTGCTTGCTTACTGTTCAACACGGAAGTCCAATAGAAGTAGTTAGCTTTTAGTACTTTTGTTATCACAATTAGATATTTATTGCTTCTTGAGTCAATGTGTACCAGCCTCTATAGTAAGATAATCATACATCTGTCTGTCGTTGGCTTGTAATGTTTGAAAAATCAAGGGCCAGCCTGAAATACAATGAAACAATAAATAGAAATAAAATATTTAATGAGAGGAAAGTGGAGACATTTGAACGGTGAGATTTAATAGTAGCAAACCAATGATGTGTTTAATAGCCATCAAGGAATGAATTAATAAATATGATAAATGGATAACTGAATGAATACATATAAACTAACACGGAAATATACATACATACATACATACATACATACATACCTACATACATACATAAATACATACATATATACATATATACATACATACATAAATACATACATACATACATACACGCATACAAACAGACAGACAGACAGACAGATATACATACATACCTACATACATACATACATACATACATACATACATACATACATACATAAAAATACATACATACATACATACATACTACATACCTACATACATAAATACATACATACATACATACATACATATATACATATTTACATACTTATCAATTTATTGATAGCTGGGGTTTTTTAATCGAATAAATATCCAGGTTGTTAAGTAAAGCAAATAAATATGTAAGTAAGTACGTAAGTAAGTAAACAAATAAGTAAGAAAGTAGTAAAAGTAAGTACGTAAGTAAGAAACAAATAAGTAAGTAAGAAAGTAATAAGTAAACAAATATGTAAGTAAGTAAATATGTAAGTAAGTAAACAAATAGGTAAGTAAGTAAGTAAGTAAAAGTACGTAAAGTAAGTAAACGCCTTAGTAAGTAAGTGTGTAATTAAGTACGTAAGTAAGTAAGTAAGTTTCTAAGTAAGTAAGTAAATAGTAAGTAAATAAGTAAGTAAATTAGTTATGTTAGTAAGTAAGTAAGTGAGTAAGTGAGTAAAAGTAAGTAAGTAATTATGTATGTAAGTAAGTAAATAAATAAGTAAGTAAGAAAATAAGTAAAAGTAAGTATATGAATAGTAAGTAAGTAAGTTAGTAAGCAAGTAAGTAAGTAAATAAGTCAGTAAGAAAGTAAGTAAGTAAGTATGTTAATATTAAAGTAAGTAAGTAAATAAGTAAGTAAGTAAAAAAATAAGTGGTTAAGTAAATGGATAAAAAAAAGATAATACTAAATAATAAAATAATAATAATAATAATAGATAATAATAATAATAATAATAATAATAATAATAATAATAATAATAATAATAATAATAATAATAATAATAATAATAATAATAATAATAATAATAATAATAATAATAATAATAATATAATAATAATAATAATAATAATAATAATAATAATAATAATAATAATAATAATAATAATAATAATAATAATAATAATAATAATAATAATTAATCATAATAGTAGTTCTTGGTGTTAATAATAATAATAGTCATATGATCGTAAGCACCCTGAATAAGGAGTAAGCACTGGGTACATATGGCGTACACTATTACATATGGCGAAACATAAAAGCAATGGCGTAAGCATCATATAGCGTGGTACAAATGGCGAGTTTTTATAGTGTTGTTTAAAACAGTTAATATGGCGTTAGCATGTGACGACCTTTTTGAAATCTATTACGGCTCTTCCTGTTTGGCGTAAGCATGTGCCTAGTACAAAAGCGTAAGCACCTGCCTGGTACATACGGCGTAAGCATGTGCCAGTTTTGGTTGGATCAGACGATGGTACGTGCCTGGAACATCAATTTAGTTATATGTCGTAATCACCTGCCTGGTAAAAAGTACCTGGAAATCGTTCTGCCAGAACGAAGCACCTTGGTCTGGTTGGATACACCTGAGAACGATGGTAGTACCAGAGGAACGCCTTGTACATATGGCGTAAGCACCTTCCAGAGAAGCGATGGTAGTACCAGAGAACGATGGTAGTACCATAGGAACGATGGTAGTACCAGAGAACGATGGTAGTACCAGAGAACGATGGTTCTTTCCTGGACCTGTAGCCAGTGCAGAGAACGATGGTAGTATCACAGTTTTATCTAAAATCAAAAGATGGTTGTCCTGGAATAGATGCGATGTTCTCTAATGATGCTCCAAAAGAACGATGGTAGTACCAGAAAACGATGGTTACCAGAGAACGATCTTTTGTAAGTATTGACGAATTTTTGAGAATGATGGTAGTACCAGAGAACGACATCTAAGTTTTAGATTGACGAATTTGATGGTACCAGTTCTATTTTCGAGCGATGAATATGTGATTCCACAACCAAATCGAGAACGATCATGGTCAATTGTATACCAGAAGTTGAGCAGATCGTTGACCACTTGGAGGTAGAGCGATTTCCTATACGCCGACTGGAGCGGTTCTTGTAAACAATTGTTTGTACTAGAGAGAACGATGGTTTCAACAGAGGTTTGACGTACCAGAAATGATGGTAGTTTCCAGAGAACGATGGTAGTATCCAGAGAACGAAATGGTAGTTTTTTGATCCAGAGAATGATGGTAGTGGTAGTTCCAGAGAATGATGGTAGTACCAGAGAACGATGGTAGTACCAGAGAATGATGGTAGTACCAGAGAACGATGGTAGTACCAGAGAACGATGGTAGTACCAGAGAATGATGGTAGTACCAGAGAACGATGGTAGTACCAGAGAACGATGGTACCAGAGAACGATGGTAGTACCAGAGAATGATGGTAGTTCCAGAACGATGGTAGTTTCAGAGAATGATGCGATGGTAGTACCAGAGAATGATGGTAGTACCAGAGAATGATGGTAGTACGATGTTAGTACCAGAGAGCGATGGTAGTACCAAGAGAGCGATGGTAGTACCAGAGAGCGATGAGAGAACGATGGTAGTACTCCAGAGAACGATGGTAGTACCAGAGAACGATGGTAGTACCAGAGAATGATGAGAATGATGGTAGTTCCAGAGAACGATGGTAGTTTCAGAGAACGTAGAGAATGATGGTAGTACCAGAAGAAACGATGGTAGTACCAGAAAACGATGGTAGTACCAGAGAACGATGGTAGTACCAAGAAAACGATGAAAACGATGGTAGTACCAGAAAACGATGGTAGTACCAGAGAACGATGGTAGTACCAGAGAACGATGGTAGTACCAGAGAACGATGGTAGTACCAGAGAGCGATGGTAGTACCAGAGAACGATGGTAGTACCAGAGAACGATGGTAGTACCAGAAGGGGAATGATGATAGTTCAGAGAACGATGGTAGTTTCGTAGAGAGTAGAAGTAGAGAATTAGTCAGCCAAAAAAATAATTGTTTTGAGTTTTTAGTTTCGTTATTTTTGTTTTGAAATAGTCTTGTTTGGTATGTATAACCATTTTATAATGATGTTTGCAAAAAGGTGTATAGTTTCTTTATGAATAGCTAATCGAGTTTATTTCCATTTCCTTCCACTCTTCTTTTTTTAATAAGAATTATTATTTATTATTTCTATTTTGATTGTTTTGCTATTTTTACAACATCAAGCGTGAATCACGGTGATAATTTCCTTTCCTTTAATCTCCTTTCTGTTAGAGGGACATGGTGGACCAAAATGGTTGGAGTGGCATCAATGAATTTCGTGGCCTCTACGTCATTTCCACTTTTTGACAATTCAAAAGTAATATCCTGCCTAAACTCTGGTAGCATTATTTGTTTGATGTTTCCTTGACAACACATTTAGTTTTGTGTTTTTGGTTGCTTTTGGTAGACCGATGGCGGTGTTGAAATGGAAGAGAAGAAATGGTTGTCCGGAAATGCATTTATCTATGTATGGTGATTACTGGTGAACATTGCACCTTTTCACTCGATACGATCCAGGCTAAAGTGTGACCATGTCTATGTTTGCTTGTCTCAACGTGTTGGCTCAGGAGGTGTTTTTTCTAGAAATGCTTTTTTACTCTTTTTGTTTCAGATGATGTTTGATAGTCAAGTGAATATCAAAATGGCCAATAAAATAAAAATAAAATAAAATAAAATAAAATTCTTCAATTGCATGACATACGTGGTGCTACTTTCGTTTTAGTTCAGGTATAAAGTCAGTGGCGTTTGACCCATTTTTTATTTTTTTTGGCGCTTGATGGCGGTCTGCATGCGCCGAATATCTTGGTAGATTAGTCATGGTTATTTAAAGACACTTTCGTTGACTCGAAAGTTTTACAAACAGGAGAAGTCTGACGGTATTTTATAGACAGTGCTTAATTTTTTTTTTTTTTCTTGTGAACTATTTCAATACCACCTCCTCTTTGTTCTTTGCGTTGGAAAGAAATGTGGGTTTTATGGCCTGGTGGAAAGAGTGGGTTTTGTGGCCTGGTGGAAAGAGTGGGTTTCGTGGCCTGGTGGAAAGAGTGGGTTTGTGGCCTGGTGGAAAGAGTGGGTTTTGTGGCCTGGTGGAAAGAGTGGGTTTCGTGGCCTGGTGGAAAGAGTGGGTTTTATGGCCTGGTGGAAAAAGTGGGTTTTGTGGCCTGGTGGAAAGAGTGGGTTTCCGTGGCCTGGTGGAAAGAGTGGGTTTTATGGCCTGGTGGAAACAGTGGGTTTTAAGGCCTGGTGGAAAGAGTGGGTTTTATAGCCTGGTGGAAAGAGTGTGTTTTTTGGCCTGGTGGAAAGAGTGTGTTTTATGGCCTGGTGGAAAGAGTGGGTTTTGTGGCCTGGTGGAAAAGAGTGGGTTTTGTGGCCTGGTGGAAAGAGTGGGTTTTTT
>JAXRKP010000611.1:157500-160000 GCA_037039925.1 Doris montereyensis | reverse complement strand
TGAAAGCATTCGGTGTTTACTGAGCATTGATTTTCCTTTTTGTCTTCCACTGTAAAACAACGGACAAGTTAAACACAGCACTGTGTGGCAACTCAAGCAAACCTGTAGTGTTATTGATCAGAAGTGGAAAGTTTCGCTCAACATCCCAACTGATTATTATAAAAAATAACTCGTGATCCAATGGAATATCCTGATGAGACAACCTTATAAATAGAATCAATGCAGGAAATGAACATTTAATTAATGTTCTCGCTTTCTAAACAAACACCCATGACCTTTTCTTGACTAGATTATAAATGTACTTTACACAATTGTGGCTTCATACTCCGTTTCGGATTTTTATTTGACTTAATTTATTGATTTGATCCGGAATTAAAGTAATCTCGGGGGATATTGGTAGTTTTGTTGGGGTTTTTATTTTTATTTACCCGGACTGCCCTTTAAACAGCCAAGGGATATTCGACGTACTCAGAGCATTATGGTTTGTACACCAGACCCCCTTTTTATCGGCCGTCTCCCATAGTCCAAGGTGTCGATCAACCTGTTTGCACAAAGGGAGTGGGTTTGAATTGAATAAGCTTGAGGAAAATGTTTTACCTTGGAGATTTGATTCCACGACCATTTGGTTAAGAGGCTGACACCTTGTCTCTGAACTACTACAGAATGCCCCTTCGATTTGGGAATGATGTACGGTGAAGAGGTGGCATACATGGAACTCATCCTTTGTGAAGTTAAGTAATTTTGTGTTACATCCTTTGTGAAGTTAAGTAATTTTGAGTTAATTCCTTTGTGAAGTTATGTAATTTTGAGTTACATCATTTGTGATGTTAAGTAATTTTGAGTTACATTCTTTGTGATGTTAAGTAATTTTGAGTTACATTCTTTGTGAAGTTAAGTAATTTTTGAGTTTCATCCTTTGTGATGTTAAGTAATTTTGAATTACATCCTTTGTGATGTTAAGTAATTTCGAGTTAATTCCTTTGTGATGTTAAGTAATTTTGAGTTACATCATTTGTGATGTTAGTAATTTTGAGTTAATTCCTTTGTGATGTTAAGTAATTTCGAGTTAATTCCTTTGTGATGTTAAGTAATTTTGAGTTAATTCCTTTGTGATGTTAAGTAATTTTGAGTTAATTCCTTTGTGATGTTAAGTAATTTTGAGTTAATTCCTTTGTGATATTAAGTAATTTCGAGTTACATCCTTTTCTTTATATACATCATCAAAAGAAACAGCTGATAGTTCTAACAGTTTAAAAGCATTTCCTAAAGCTCCAATGATTTGTGAAATACGCGCATGTCCCATACATGGGGACTCGGTAGCCCAGATGCAAGCTGTCGGCCTCTCAACCAAAAGGTAGTGTGTTCGAGCCCCGCCAAGGGTTGACAATCTTTCTCGAGTTATTTCGAGCAAAATTTATCCCCCCCCTGGTCCAAGTAGGGGGATGGATACCTAGTCCCATCCGAGACGAACGATAAAAAGGAGGTCCCGTGTGCAGATTCTCATCACAACACTCTGTGCACGTTAAAGATTTTTTGCCTAGGCAAAAATAAAAAATCCTACCAAAAACCCCGAGATGTCCTTAGTTGTTGATGTGGAAAATCCAAATCAAATCAAATCAAAATCAAATCAAATCAAATCAAATCAAATTAAAAACCGAAAAAAAATCCCATATACTCCATGGAAACACCCATGCTGCTTTTGTTGTTTGCTTTTGTTGTTTTGGTTTTGATGTTATAGTTTTGTTGTTTTGGTTTGATTGTTTTGGTTTTGATGTTTTGGTTTTGATGTTTTAGTTTTGATGTTTTGGTTTTGATGTTTTAGTTTTGATGTTTTGGTTTTGTTGTTTTGGTTTTGATGTTTTGGTTTTGATGTTTTAGTTTTGATGTTTTGGTTTTGTTGTTTTGGTTTTGTTGTTTTAGTTTTGATGTTTGGTTTTGTTGTTTTTGGTTTTAATGTTTTGGTTTGGTGTTTTAGTTTCGATGTTTTGGTTTTGTTGTTTTAGTTTTGATGTTTTGGTTTTGTTGTTTTAGTTTTGATGTTTTGGTTTTGTTGTTTTGGTTTTGATGTTTTGGTTTTGTTGTTTTGGTTTTGTTGTTTTAGTTTTGATGTTTTGGTTTTGTTGTTTTTTGGTTTTGATGTTTTGGTTTTGATGTTTTGGTTTTGTTGTTTTGGTTTTGATGTTTTGGTTTTGATGTTTTGGTTTTGTTGTTTTAGTTTTGATGTTTTGGTTTTGATGTTTTGGTTTTGTTGTTTTGGTTTTGATGTTTTGGTTTTGTTGTTTTAGTTTTGTTGTTTTTGGTTTTGTTGTTTTGGTTTGTTGTTTTGGTTCTGTTGTTTTGGTTTTATTGTTTTGGTTTTGTTGTTTTGGTTTTGTTGTTTTGGTTTTGTTGTTTTGCTTTTATTGTTTTGGTTTTGATGTTGTGGTTTTGTTGTTGTGGTTTTGTTGTTAGTATTTTGTTCTTGTTAATAATATTGATGATCTTCAGTATCCACAATAAG
>JAXRKP010000611.1:90000-145000 GCA_037039925.1 Doris montereyensis | reverse complement strand
ACGGTGATCTGATGGTAGTCACTTGAACGTGACACTATGAAGCCATGGGTTCAAATCCTAATGTCGCTTAAGATAATAATAATAAAAAATTTACATGTATACATAAAATATGGATTCTTTATCCGTGTCCCCGCACAAGTTCAGGCTGACGAACTTTATATCATTTACCTCCCTTTAGCTTACTATTCTTTACCCCGGGTGGCATGTAGGGCAGCAACGAAGCTTTTCCATTCATGTCTGTTTTTTGGCCTTTTGTTTTGGATGATATTCAATGTCTATTTTGAGTATTTTTTGGATGATATTCAAAGTCTGTTTTGGGTCTTTTTAGATGATATTCAATGTTTTTGGGCCTTTTTTGGATGATATTCAATGTCTATTTTGGGTCTTTTTTGGATTGTGTTCCATGTCTGTTTTGGGCCTTCTTTTGGATTGTGTCCCATGTCTGTTTTGGGCCTTCTTTTGGATGATGTCCCATGTCTGTTTTGGGCCTTGTTTTGGATGATGTTCAATGTCTGTTTTGGGCCTTTTTTGGATGATGTTCAATGTCTGTTTTGGGCCTTTTTTTGGATGATGTTCCATGTCTGTTTTGGGACTTTTTTTTTATGATATTCCATGTCTGTTTTGGGCCTTTTTTTGGATGATGTTCCATGTCTGTTTTGGGCCTTCTTTTGGATGATGTTCCATGTCTGTTTTGGGCCTCCCTGTGGATGGTGTTCGCATAGATGGGTGTTCTATGTCTCAGTCCACGCTGTCATTTCTCCTTATACAATTTTGCGCCAGGTGAACTTTGGTTTACCTCGCTTTCTCCTGCCTTCGGGTGTCCAATGCAAGGTAATTTTTGCAAAGCTCTCCTGTTCTCTCATGTATATTATGTGTCATCTCCATCTCCATCTTTGTCTCATAAGTGTATTTTCGAAAAACAAAATTCTTGGTCAGATTGTTGAAGGAGTTCTTCGTTTCTCCCAGTAGACTGTTTTCACCCAAAGCCCTTCACACCATATATGCAATAGGCCAACAGCAGCCTGTTACTCTCCTTCACATCATACACAGTAGGCCAACAGCAGCCTGTTACTCTCCTTCACATCATATACAATGGGCCAACAGCAGCCTGTTACTCTCCTTCACACCATATACAGTAGGCCAACAGCAGTCTGTTACTCTCCTTCACACCATACACAGTAGACCAACAGCAGCCTGTTACTCTCCTTCACACCATACACAGTAGACCAACAGCAGCCTGTTACTCTCCTTCACATCATATACAGTAGGCCAACAGCAGCCTGTTACTCTCCTTCACACCATACACAGTAGACCAACAGCAGCCTGTTACTCTCCTTCACATCATATACAGTAGGCCAACAGCAGCCTGTTATTCTCCTTCACACCATATACAGTAGGTCAACAGCAGCCTGTTACTCTCCTTTACACCATATACAGTAGGCCAACAGCAGCCTGTTATTCTCCTTCACACCATATACATTAGGCCAACAGCAGCCTGTTACCCTCCTTCACATCATATACTGTAGACCAACAGAAGCCTGTTACTCTCCTTCACATCATATACTGTAGACCAACAGCAGCCTGTTACTCTCCTTCACATCATATACTGTAGACCAACAGCAGCCTGTTACTCTCCTTCATACCATATACAGTAGGCCAACAGCAACCTGTTACTCTCCTTCACATCATACACAGTAGACCAACAGCAGCCTGTTATTCTCCTTCACACCATATACTGTAGGCCAACAGCAACCTGTTACTCTCCTTCACATCATACACAGTAGACCAACAGCAGCCTGTTACTCTCCTTCACATCATACACAGTAGACCAACAGCAACCTGTTACTCTCCTTCACACCATATACTGTAGGCCAACAGCAACCTGTTACTCGGGGTTTTTTCACAAGTGCTCTGATAATATCCTCTGCCTCTAACAGGGGGGGGGGGTGTGGAGTCGGAGGTCCAGAGACAAGGTGTCGGCCTCTCCACCAAAGATCATGGATTGAAACCTCGCCGGTAGAAAATATTTCTTGAGTTTCCTTTGGAGTAAAATCCCCCATCCCCCGCCCCCCTCCGACTCCCGTTCTAGGTAGGTGTGCATCAACACCTAGTCTCGTCCCAGATGATTATCATATAAAGCAGGTCCGTGTGCAGATTATGATAAAAAGTAAGTCCGTGTGCATTATTATGGTAAAAAATAGATCCGTGTCCAGATTATGATAAAAAGTAAGTCCGTGTGCATTATTATGGTAAAAAATAGATCCGTGTCCAGATTATGATAAAAAGTAAGTCCGTGTGCATTATTATGGTAAAAAATAGATCCATGTCCAGATTATGATAAAAAGTAAGTCCGTGTGCATTATTATGGTAAAAAATAGATCCGTGTGCAGATCACAACACTCTGTAGCCTACACATTATAGATCCCCTGGTTGTTTACAGGGCAATCCGCGCGATCTAAAGAAAAAATCCTATCAAACACCTCGAGATCAACTTTGTTGTGACGTGGATGTGGATAAAATCAAAATGCCCCCACCCTCCTTTTTTCCACCACACCCCAGCCCCTCTCTAACGCACTTAATTGTTTGGGTTTTTTTATTGGACCAAATACAACTGAAGGGAGACTACCCAACGGTAGTTCTCTCAAGTAGTAGCTCACTTCGAAATAGGAGTAGAAGCTTTGCATTCGCGTACAGACAGTTCCCGAACGTATCTCCACAAATGTGTGGGTGTGCGTACAATGTTCTCTCTATTCGTTTTCTAGTCTGTGTGCGCCCATTTTTTTTTTGGTGGTGTGCAAAGTTTGAAGACAAAATCCAACTTGTATGGCACTTGTGTGCATGAGAATGAACATTTTAGACACGACGAGTTGGGTTTTTTTATTCGTATGCACAGACATTTATATCTCAACTGTGCGCACCATTTCTGCTTGGTGTGCAAACGTACAGGTGCACACCTTAGAGAGAACATGGGTGCGTGATTACTGGCATATTTTTGTGTGTGGACGTGTGGATTGCCGTTTGTCGCTGTTGATATTTTGTTGCTATTCATGGTTGCCAGGATAACTTATACTAATAACAATAACAATAATAATAATAATAATAATAATAATGATAATAATAATAATAATAATAATGATAATAATAATAATAATAATAATAATAATAATAATGATAATGATAATGATAATGATAATGATAATGATAGTGATAATGATAATGATAATGATAATAATAATAATAATAATAATAATAATAAAAATAATAATAATAATAATAATAATAATGATAATAATAATAATAATCATAATAATAATAATAATAATAATAATAATAATAATAATAATAATAATAATAATAATAATAATAATAATAATAATAATAATAATTTTTTTTTTTAAATAAAATAATAATAATAATAATAATAATAATAATAATAATAATAATAATAATAATAATAATAATAATAATAATAATAATAATAATAATAATAATAATAATAATAATAATAATAATAATAATAATAGTAATAATAATAATCTATATTTTTTTTAATTAAGTGGATGTAAAATCATGTACGTGTCAATGCCCCAATTGCCAAACTGACGTGGGCCAAGAAAGGCCTGCAGTGAAGACGTGACGTCTTGGTCTCAGTTTCGGAGTTCACTCGGAGAATTAAGAAACGCAGACGACAATCATGAGCATGACATACGAGTGTGGAATACCTGAACAATTAACCAGACTGATAAAATGCATTTATGATGGCGAAACAAAATACGCCAAAGCATTTGCAATTTAATACTGCATCTTGTCATTTTTTAAAATTATTTTCTCTTGTCATAGATTATGTGATGTCAACACAAGAAGGTACATTATCCATAGCAGAGCAGAAGATATTCGATATGGACTTAACACACGACATAGCAAACTAGGAATATCCAACGAACAGTTTCAGGAATACACTGATGAACTGAGGAACATGGCAGGAAAAGTCAGCCTCAGATTCAACACCAAAAAGTGCAAGACGATAAGCACGCTACTTGGAAATGAAGCCCAGATAAATACAGACAAGGACATCGTGAAAACCACAGACAACGTTCCTTATCTGGGAAGCAAAAGTTGACATCAAGGCGTTGTGACTGAACCGTAGTCTTGTGAGCTGGTAATCATGACGACACTGGTTCGAACCCCACGGCTGGCACAGGTGGGGTTTTTCACAACGTTGTACTCTTAAGAAAGGTACTTCACTCTAATTTCCTTACTTGGCTCAGGTGTAAATGAGTACCCAGCTATAGGAAGAGAAAGATCGTGTCTGAGTGTTAGTCCGAAAAGCCTAACAGGCGTGTGTAGTGTATGCTCTTCACGGGAGTTGAGAAAGATTTTGAATGATGTACAGTCGGTGAGCCTGCACTTGTGTGGGGATACAGACTATAAATCCATATTAATCTTTATCTTCATCAATGGAAAGGCAAGTGAAGGAATAAGGAAGCCAATTAGAACAAGCATAACAGTGTTTATTGTGCATGCTTTTTTTTGCTTCTTTTTTACCAAGGAGTGAATCATGAAAAACAAACATAACAAGTCATAATTTGATAATTTAAGCCAGTTCTTTCCTTCTTTCCTCCTTTGGTTTGAACACTTAGTATACTTCCGGAATATTAAGTGTCAAAATGGCGGAATATACAAAACTTTATCTGTTGGGGTCTGGAAGTTATGGACAAGCCTGGGTGGTTCACAGAAAGAATAATCACGATCGGAAGAAGGTTTTGAAAGAAGTTAGTCTTGCTAACCTTAACCCCAAGGATATAGACCAGGCGGTCACTGAAGCTGAAGTTTTAGCTGGATGTAAACACAAGAATGTCATCAAATACATCGAAGCATTCGTTACCAAAGAGCCGTTTTCGCTGTGTATTGTAATGGAATATGCAGCCTTTGGTAACTAATTCTTATGATAAAACATTTATGTCGAATTTGATACTGTTGTTTTAATTGTCGAAATAAAGGTCACATGGGAACATTTAGATATTTTGAATAGATGTTTTTAGAAACTCATTAAGATTTTAACATTGTTACTAATGTAAAGATGATCGTAAATTTAGGTTTAGATGTACATTCTGTTGTGAAAACAAAGGTCGAACTGACCAGTGTTTTGTTCTATTCCTTTGTGCGTGTTTTACAGACATACAGACCGGCACCGCTTGCCCTTCTCCTGTTACCTACTCAGTATTCAGCCAGATCGGTGAGCGTCTTGTTGACATCCAGGCGAATACCATGTTGCCAGATTTGGCCATTTAGTGTCACATTATAGCCTAAGGGTTTTCAGTGTCATCTTCTCAGTCAATGTTAGGGTAGTTGATGTCAAAGTTTTGACTAATTTTACCTACCCCTCGCCTACAAAAATATTTTGTAGCAATAAAATTATATATTTTGTATGGACATTTCTCTGCCATAACTTGTACATGTAGAGGAATGATCTTTTTATCCGAATGTACAAAGAACAGAAAGTCAACAATTTGGTCCAAACTTTGCCAATCAAGCCTTAACCTTCTTGCCCTCACATCGGCCACTAGCGCCCACGATGCATACGTCATCACATCAAAGCCCACAACGGATAGGCCCTTGTATAGCCCGTAATCAGTACAGTATACTTGTTGCCTAGTGACGCCTACATTTCGAATCACCCGGCTCTCTCTTCCAGCTAGTTAAATTGTAGAGTAAATTCTTTTTTTTAATTTTTTTATTTTCTTCTTTTTTTCAATGCTTGATTGCATACTTCTATTAGTGTACTATACCAAATTAAAGTTGAATTATCTGTCTATACAACTGGCATTTTATTTATATTTGTAATGTGTGCATTGTTTGTGTGTAATGATTTTTTTTAATTGTCTTGTTTTTTTTTTAGAGTCATGTCCCTTATCTTGAGGAAATTAGCTAGCACAGGTAAATACACTGTGAAGACAGCAGTGCAATTGATAGGGCTTCAGAGGGCAAGAGGGTTAACGACAGAAACTCGGAAATGTTGTGGTAAAAGTCTCCAGAGACACCATTCTGAGTTGGCAAAACTACCGTTGCACTTTGCCAGAAAGGCTAGCTATTGGCAAAGATTTTGTCATTTACTTTAAAGAGGGTAAATTCAAGTTCAATTAGCAATGCTTTCTGGAATAGTATGGGCCGTCGTGTAAGTTTGAATTAGTTTGCACTGTCAGTCTGTCTACTTTGCTAGTACCTTTTAGTCGGACATGTTTAATTTTTCTTTTTTTATTTCCCAAGTTTTTATTGAGACAAATTTAATTTCAATTTTTTATTTTTTTATTTTTCTTTCATAGGAGACCTGCACAAGTGTATTACACAAAGGAATGGCTTATTTTTCCCTTATGAGGTATGCCGTGTTTAATTGGCTTATTTTTTCCTTATGAGGTATGCAGTGTTTAATTGGCTTATTTTTCCCTTATGAGGTATGCGTTCTATGCAGTGTTTAATTGGCTTATTTTTCCCTTATGAGGTATGCGTTCTATGCAGTGTTTAATTGGCTTATTTTTTTTCCTTATGAGGTATGCAGTGTTTAATTGGCTTATTTTTTCCTTTATGAGGTATGCCTTCTATGCAGTGTTTAATTGGTTTATTTTTCCCTTATGAGGTATCACGTTCTATGCAGTGTTTAATTGGCTTATTTTTCCCTCATGAGGTATCGTTCTATGTAGTGTTTAATTGGTTTATTTTTCCTTTATGAGGTATGCGTTCTATGCAGTGTTTAATTGGTTTATTTTTTCCCTTATGAGGTATGCGTTCTATGCAGTGTTTAATTGGTTTATTTTTCCCTCATGAAGTATGCAGTGTTTAATATTTATTTTCAGTATCATTTATGACTTCTGATTTTTATTAAAGAAAAGGAGATATCTTGTTGGTCTGATGCTTATGTCAACACTGATATGTTACCTCATGTATATTGTACTGAATGAGAGAAAGGATGAAACCATGAGATTTTAACATGTTGCTGCATATTTTTAAGTTGACTAGCTGAAGGCACCTGTCAATTCTCCGATTAACCGATTCTATTTCAAATTTTAAAAATTTGTAATCTTTTCTGCGCTCTGGGGTTGAGTATTAAATTATTACCCATGGATTCTTTATGTAATTTTATCCTTGAAAATTTTGTGTTTTAATTTTACCATGATTGCTTAAAAACAATTGTAATGGGAAACCAAAACAGTTCTATTGAAATGATGATAATAATAATAATAATAATAATAATAATAATAATAATAATAATAATAATAATAATAATAATAATAATAATGTAATAGTACATGTAATGATAATTGAAATATTTAAAACAGGGAAAGAAACCCAACTTTGTCGCATGCTGGGATCAGAGCCTGGACTGACTGAGCTACGAGTGCTGCTAACCTACTGCTAAAAAAAATGGATTTTTTACGCTTTGATTTGCGACTGCACGCTGTTTTTGCGAGATTGTTCCTTTTTTATGTTGACCTTTTTTTTAGTGTGTGTGTGTGTGGGGGGGGTCTCCTGTCCACGTTAAGTTTTGTTTAGCATTTTCAAATTGTTCACATTTTTTCCAAATCTTCCTCTTTTGCTGAGCAATCTCCCACTTTTCTGTTCGTGGGGTTGGCAGCTCTGAGCTACGATGACTGGCTTGCATTTTTTGCCCTCATGAAACAAGACTACGAAGTGACTCTTTTTTAGATTTAGATTGTTTTTTGGTCAGTAACGATATTATATTAACTGAATGCATGGTGTGCAATTCATTCCAGACTATTCACCTGTGGGTGGGACAAATGATGGCAGCTCTTGACTACATCCACGTTAAAGGCATCCTGCACCGAGGTTTTTGTTTTCTCTTTTATCATTATCAGTTCGTCGGCTCACAATTATATAAAACAAGCATGCCCGTAGACAATGATGATCATTATTACTCTTTTACCACATTATTCTTTCTTTTTTTTTTCACCGATGAACTATACAATAGGTTACGGGTGCTGGGTGACATCAAGTACCGATACAGTATTCGACACTTAGGTTAGGCAGGCTTTTCATTGCACATCTAGTGACCGGAAGTGGAGGAATGAGTAACAATAACAAACAAAAGTTTTGAGGATCGCAAGCAAAACAATATTTTCCGAATCACTTAAATACTGATTTGCCTCAAGAGTGTATTCGCTAAGAACCTAGAGCAGGCTATTTGAAATCTACATGCAAAATATGGAGGTAGTGGGTGCAGTGGTTCCTGAGCTTAGAGCAGTCAAAATTTGATACAGTTCTATATATAAAATATTGTCTTTACTATAAATTTGACAGTTTTATTTGGAGTTGTAATCATTAACAGATTCATGGTTTGTTAATTGTCCTGCATTTCACACAAAAATTGTAACCAAAAATCGGTCTGTGTTTGTTACGCGATGGATTTTATTCTGTCTTGAGATCCTCTTGCAGTTGAGAACTATCGTAGTTATGTGTGGTAAGAACAATGTAATTGTTTGTGAGTCAATGAGTTGTTTATCTTGTAAGTCCATATCGGCAAATTTGTCAGAGGTGATAAAGTGATTTACAGTTTGGTGGGAGGTGGGGGGGGGGAGAGGGTGTATACAAAAATAAAAATGATTTTTGAAACAGTATGGGCATTCATGAAAGTTTAATTTTTATATAGCCAGAAGCTATTTTAAACAATATAAAAGGATTACGAAGGATGTGTAGATAACTAGTTTATAGAAGTTTAGGTCAAGGATTACTGTAATTAAAGACTTGCACAAAAGCTATCACTCAGTTGTTTTTGTTTTTGTGTCCCCTTAAAGTTTTCATAGCCCGATTGAAGTGGAACGATGTCTATGTTGTGACTTCTTACTTATTAGTATAGCCTACCAGTGAAATGTTTGTCTACAATAATTGCGTTTTAAGGTTATATGTATCATATAATTCGTATGTGTGTGTATATATCATTGCATACTTTGTTGAAATGTAAAACGTCATTGAGCACCTCTATGTGGATATTGGCGCCACAGAAATAATTCCCTTTCTTTCTTGCTTTCTACTATATTCAGTTTGATATCTCTATCCCGCCAGATGTGAAACCCCAGAACCTGTTTTCAGATGAGCACACTTTGAAGTTGGGGGACTTTGGTATTGCAAGAATTCTAAAGACAGAAACGGACAAGGCGTCAACTTTCATCGCACACCTTTCTATCTCAGTCCCGAGATATTCAACCAGCAGTCAGTATCCTTTTTTTTTAGTCCTGAGATATTCAACCAGCAGCCGTATCCTTTTTTTTTTTTAGTCCTGAGATATTCAACCAGCAGTCGTATCCTTTTTTTTTTAGTCCTGAGATATTCAACCAGCAGCCGTATCCTTTTTTTTTTAGTCCCGAGATATTCAACCAGCAGCCGTATCCTTTTTTTTTTTAGTCCTGAGATATTCAACCAGCAGCCGTATCCTTTTTTTTTTTAGTCCTGAGATATTCAAACAGCAGCCGTATCCTTTTTTTTTTTTTTCTCTAAGAAAGATCTTGTGGCTCATGCAATTCCTACTGATGGCTGGACGAAGGAAGAGATTTCAAACCTTTCATTTTGTTTTGTTTACATTTACATGTACTGATGTTCTTTCAAGGTTGTTACGACTCATAGGCTGGAGCATATTATTTAAGGGGTTTTTTTACCATGAAATGATGCAGAGCATAATAAATTACCTCCTCGACAGGACACTAGGGTTCACAGGTTTTACTCCCAGGTGAATGTTGATACCCATTTGAAAAAAATGTAAGGGCCGGGGATGTGTGTGTGTGTGCAAAACATGGGTGTTAAACGTCTTTCCGAGGGATTACCGTATTGGACCTACAATTGCTAGGATTGGAACCCAGATCCTCATTGTCCCAAGTCTTAACAGTCCTAATAACCAGGCTGGGGACACCACTTTTCTGTTCATGCCAGGGGTGAGTTAATAGCGGCGTATATTCATAAGCATAGAGACCGCTTTCACAGCCATGAAACAGAAGATTTAAAAGAGGCACTAAAGGAAAAGAATTCAACCTTCACAGAAGTCAACAGAAAAGATCATGACAGGGTACCCTGGAGAAGATCATTTCGGACATCTTAACTCATACACCGAAAGGTAGAATGGCAACTGATAAATAAAGAAAGAAAGAAAGAGAGAAAGTAAGAAAGAATGAATAACTTGCTTTCATAGCTGCCAACCAGTACATACAAAACTATATTTGATATGGGGGTTTTGAGGCTTTGAGTTTTTGTCGAAGGTGCATTTTGACGGGGTCAAGGACCACAACCCACTACATGTACAGTTTACATTGCCATTCTTGGTTGGACGTAAACTGTTTTGTTTTGTTAGTTGTTTGTAATCGTTTGGGTTTTGTTTGTTGTTACTTGGTTTGAGGATAAGACCCAATTATAGGCCTAATCTCTTCTCATCGATTATTATTTCTTCTCTCACTCAAGACTACAGGAGGGGATGGGATGGTGGAGACAATCGGTAACTAGGGAGGAGTATTTTCTTTATTTGTCGACACGCATGTCATAAAAGTGACACAAGACCTTTCTCAGGTTTTCTAACCGTGATCAAACAGAGAGCCGATCAGAGTGTCTATCTGGCAGACCATCGTTGACGGACAAGTCGGGGAGGGGAAGGGCAGGGCGACAAGAGCTGATACAGCCAAGACTGGCATTATCGTACGCACGTGTGCACATAGTTAACACAGATCTAGATGTCACATAAACAACACACGCCGTTGTTGCATTTTGTTTCTTGGACGAGGCAAAAGACCGTATCAAGTTTATTTTTGCAAAAATTGACTCTTTGAAATTCAATTCTTGTATTGCGAAAACATGTTGCATTTTGGAGAAGTCAGGCCAGCCATTGTTGCATGTTGAGGGGGTAATTAGTGTTGTAAAATTCGGTGACATGAAAAAAATCTGCATTATGGCGAACTGCATTTTGAGGACGTAATTAGTGTTGTAAAATTTGGTGACACGAAAAAAATCGTGCATTGTGACAAACTGTGCATTTTGAGGGGGTAATTAGTGTTGTAAAATTCGGTGACGGAAAAAAATCGTGCATTATGACGAACTGTGCATTTTGGCGGAGACTTCTGTATTGATAATGTTATTATTATTCAGTGAAATAAGTCCAGGTAAAAAACAAAAAATTACTGCTTTGAGCAGACTTACAGCAGAAAGTCAAAATCCCTCTGACCTAGCGCTGACAGTTTGAAGGATCCTAGGTAGATTCTATTTCTCTCTTTCTTTCATCTTTTCCCCATATCTTGCTTCCATCTTGCCGTTTCCTCTTAATTCAGCCTGAGATGACCACACATGTTGTAGGATGGGATATATTGCAAATTAAATGAAATAAACAAAACAAGCAAACCTTGACCTGGCACCAGGTACAGCTTCAAGAGTGACATGTGGTCGGCAGGCTGTGTCGTGTACGAACTTTGCTGTCTTCACGTGCCATTCACGGGATCCAGTCTTGGAAGCTTGGCCGCAAAGGTTGAACACGGACTATTTCCGCCTTTACCAAGGTCGCTATTGCATGGGAACACCATAACCCTATCGTTCCCCTTCTGTTTTTTATCTTGTTGTTATTGTTGTGATGTTTATTGCGTTACAAGTCATGGAAATCAATTTTAATTGTCTGTGTCAGAACAAGTCAATTATTTAAGGCGTACTATTTTTAAAGGAAAGGGGGGGGTTGGTAAGTGATGGGGTCTTTTTAAAAATATTTATCCAAGTTTTTATTTTATTTAGGTGGGGTTTGTTGGGTTTGACGAATCAGATATGTAGGATATATGGTCACTATGATTGACCTCTACACTTTTTTTGTCTTGTTCATACAGCCATTGTGGTGACACTCTACATTTCCTGTCCATAGTAATTCAAACTATTCATTTTCCTTTGTTCATACAACTACTGTGTTCAAACTTTCCTCTGTCATTGTTCACTTGTAATTCAATTCTACACTTTATTTTGTTCATGGACCACTGAGATCAAAATCTGTTCTCCACTCAGCCGCTGTCACTTGTTGTTTTCTCCACTCAGCAACTACTGTGTTCAAACTGTGATTAAAGTGTATTATGTTGTTTTCTCCACTCTGTCACTGTTGTTTTCTACAACTACTGTGATCAAACTTTCCTGTTGTTTTCACTTGTGATCAAAGTCTGTACACCCATTGTAATTCTGTATTATGTTGTTTTCTCCACACTTTATTTTGTTTGTTTCTCCACTCAGCCACTGTGATCAAAGTCTGTATTATGTTGTTTTCTCCACTCAGCCACTGTGATTAAAGTCTATATTATGTTGTTTTCTCCACTCAGCCACTTCTGTATTATGTTGTTTTCTCCACTCAGCCACTGTGATCAAAGTCTGTATTATGTTGTTTTCTCCACTCAGCCACTGTGATCAAAGTCTGCACTTTCTTCCACTCAGCCGCTGAAATGGCTTTTGGATCCTGTGATCAAGAGGAGCGTTGTTTTCCATCTGCAAGATGTCCTTGAACTGTATTATGACGCCACTGTGATTTATCAGCATGTTTTTTTCTCCAACCGAAATCTGAGATTGTTGATAGTTCATATTTTTTTTACTTGCCACTGTGATCAAAGTCTTTTTCTTCAGTTCTCTCCCACTTGATCTTGTTCTCATCCTTTCTCGCACTGAGCCATTTTCTTCTATATTATTGTAGTTTCCTCTTCAAAGTCTGTCACATTTTTTTGTCCACTCAGCCATTCTCTGTAATAGGCTTTTTTTTCTACATTTTCATTTTCTTCTTGTGAAATGGCTTTTGGATCCTGTTCTTCTTCCATCTTCTTCTGCTGACGGTTTTATCAGCATGTCTTCTTCTGAGATATTCTTCTAGTTCATGGTTCTTCTTCTCCTTGCTTCTTCCTCTTCAGTTCTCCTTCTTCTTCTTCATCTTCTTCTGAGCCATTTTCTTTTTCTAGTTTCCGTCTTCGTCTGTCACATTTTTCTGTCTTCTCTTCTTCTTTTTCTTTTCATTTCTTCTTCTTCTTCTTCTTCTTCTTCTTCTTCTTCTTCCTCTTCTTTTCCTTCTTCCTTTTCTTCTCCTCTTCTTCTTCTTCTTCTTCTTCTTCTCCTTCTTCTTCTCTTTTCTTTTTTTATGTTAGTCATGCAATGTACATTTTTTTTACAATTTCAGTCACGACTCTTTTCATTTCCTTCTGATCACAAAACTAGGCAGCAGTTGCATCCAACAATGAGGCCTCATTCAGTTTTAATGCAGACCATGACCGTTGAAAACTTTTATCAATGAAAACTAACGTTCTTCTAGTTCGCATTAGAACGCCTTGACCAGATCGAAAGCACCGCCTTAACTAATGCAAACTTTTTCAAAGCGGCCTCTCATGCATGATAGTTAAAAGAGGGAAAAATCCACTGCAAACACAAAGTGGCGTGCCTAAGGCAGACCAGCCTCTTAGGTTGAGGTTGTTGTGTGGTAGTAGTATCTCTTTTATCAGTCACACGATGTGAGTGTAATGATGCTATGTTGTATTACTTATGAGTAAAGTAACGTTATCATTTATCAGTATTTATAATAATGCTATCATTGATCAGTATTTATAATAATGTTATCATTGATCAGTATTTATAATAATGCTATCATTGATCAGTATTTATAATAATGTTATTATTCATCAGTATTTATAATAATGTTATTATTCATCAGTATTTATAATAATGTTATTATTCATCAGTATTTATAATAATGTTATTATTCATCAGTATTTATAATAATGCTATCATTGATCAGTATTTATAAAAATGCTATCATTGATCAGTATTTATAATAATGTTATTATTAATTCAGTATTTATAATAATGTTATTATTGATTAGTATTTATAATAATGTTATTATTGATCAGTATTTATAATAATGTTATCATTGATCAGTATTTATAATAATGTTATCATTAATTATTGTATTTATAATAATGTTATTATTGATTTATAATAATGTTATTTATAATAATGTTATTATTGATTCAGTATTTATAATAATGTTATTATTGATCAGTATTTATAATAATGTTATTATTAATTCGTATTTATAATAATGCTATTATTGATCAGTATTTATAATAATGTTATTATTAATCAATATTTATAATAATGTTATTATTGATTCGTATTTATAATAATGTTATTATTGATTCGTATTTATAATAATATTATTGATTCGTATTTATAATAATGTTATTATTGATTCGTATTTATAATAATGTTATTATTAATTCGTATTTATAATAATGTTATTATTCATCAGGTTAATACCGGGGTATCACCCAGAGATCGGAACAGGAGGATTGAGTCGACGATCAAACTCATGATGCCACTGTGAGAGGAAGGAACAAGGCAAGACAGGTACGTTGCTATACTGAACACGCTCTGGTGTGCTTGATTATCAAAGTAGATGCAGGATTTGCTCAGAGAGTGGAAATAGGGGGAAGAGTATGACCAGAGGTGATCTACTGTAGACTCAGCTCCATCTAGGTACGTGTAGTATGCCAATTACGATTTACGTCATGACAGTGAGAGACAAAGAGAGTGGCAAGAGAGAGGAGAAAGAGACGGAGAGAGAGAGAGAGAGAGAGGAAAGAGAGAGAGAGAGAGAGAGGAAAAGAGAGAGAGAGAGACGGAGAGAGAGAGAGGAAAAGAGAGAGAGACGGAGAGAGAGAGAGAAAGAGAGAGAGAGAGAACCTCACACTAGATTATATTGTGCGTGCGGTTGGTGGGTGCTACTGGTAGGTCCTATTTCTTTCCTTTCCTCCTTTCTCCCATCTTTCAATTTGCTGTTTCCTCTTAATTCAGCCTGAGATCACCGCAATGGTGCACAGGGTAAATTTCAATGAAACAAAGATTTTAGTGCCAGAGTTTCATGAACTTGGAACAATAGAAACGCATGTTAAGTATGTTGGCAAGGTAGGAATCTCATTGTGTTCAAATAAAAATCTCTTTGTATATCTTTTGGGTTTAGTTTTTGTTGTTTTTTTTATTTAAGGTGGGGGGCGGGTCCTGAGCATGTTTTTTTTATTATTTGATATAGGCGATTTTAACCACTACCATTGTACTTGGCATGTCTGAATTAACTGGAAAAGATTTTTTTTTTTTAATGTATCATATGGTTGCCATGGAAACACCACCATATTGATTTTCAATGCGAAAAATTACTTCATTTCGAATAGGCTTTTTCAGTTATAAATAAAATTGGCTTTAACTTTGCACACACGTTATTTGATTCAATGTCTAGGCTCACCCAATAGCTTTTTTGGATAAATGAAACGGTTTTCATTTTATGAATTTTTTGAAAATGCATAGATCTAGCAACCTTTCCAATTTTTGGCAAATTTAATCACAAAAAATTTGTTTTGCATAACTTTGAAGAGATATAAAAAAAAAAAAAAGCCACTAGAAAATTTTTATTTTTATTTTATAGGTGTTATATACCAAGTTTGGGGGCAATAGAGCAACAAATAAAAAAAGTAGATCGCAAAAGTAACAGTTTGAGAAAATCGCATTTTAAACTTTTTCCGTTATTTTGATGTTTTTTCACATATGAACCTATAATAGAATAATATAATACATTGAAACATCATACAATTGCGAGAGGCTATCAAATACTTCATGTCGACCCTATTTCCACTGTTCCAGATCCCTAATACTCATGTCAGGGTGGCATTTTTCTTATAACAGGTGTGCAGAATGTTTCCGTAATATTCGGCCGATCTTAAATAGCATTGACAATAATTTATCAAAAGTAGATTCTTCAGATAGTGTACAGCCGATGTGTTAGGCCGGTATCGTTTTTATAAAAATTGTATAAAATGAAAGAATCTGAGCTTTTTGTTATGGTATGAATGTCAAGGGAATGAACTGCTCCATTCAGTAGTGTAATAGAAGAGTTTTGTCCCATTTGTGGTAAAACTACCTTCTCAGGACACCCATCCCCCCCCCCCCCTTAATAGAGATGAATTTTGCATTTGTTTTGGCTGTGTTTTCTTCCAAGCTCCATTTAATCAACACAGCGTGTATATCATCATCTCCTTTAAGCCACCAAACCTTAACCTACAAGGAAGCATAGAAGACTTGAACATAATCCCTCCAATTGTTCCTACCCTGGGCTGCTCTTCTCGCTCTTTCCCAGGAAGGCCATACCTGTCTGTTCCTCTCTCTCTTTACCATTTTGTGCCATGTTACTTTTGGGCGTTCTCCGTCTCTCGTTCTCTCTCTTTCCTTCCGGTATTCATCAACAGCATTATCATTTCCATGATCCTTCCTTAAGCCGCCAAAAGCTTCACGTTTTTCTTTTTTTTTTCTTTTTTGTTTTTTGTTTTGTTTTTCTTTATTCAACTTTCTAGAATTTTGCATCAAAGGTGGACAGTACGACGTACACGGTTGTAAAGCATCCCAAAGTGAGGAAACTCTCCATGGCATCACCAGAGCTCAGCACCATGCTGCACCGTCAGAGAACCCAGTCGGCCGAGAGAAGTAGATCGGCATCCGCTGACACCCCAAAAGTGTCTGCGATACCGAAGAAGGTAATTGCTGCCTTAAAATAGATTGATTTTTGTGTGTTTCTCGATATATGAGAATGTATGGTCTAACGCAGACACGGAAATTTGTTTATCAATATTCTTTGCGTGTCATTTTTGTAAGGAGTTTTAGGTCTCTGAAATTTGTTTATCAATATTCTTTGCGTGTCATTTTTTGTAACGAGTTTTAGGTCTCTGAAATTTGTTTATCAATATTCTTTGCGTGTCATTTTTTGTAGTGATTTTTTTTGTAGGTCTCTGAAATTTGTTTATCAATATTCTTTGCGTGTCATTTTTGTAGTGAATTTTAAGTCTCTGAAATTTGTTTATCAATTATTCTTTGCGTGTCATTTTTGTAATAGTTTTAGAAAAGAAATTTGTTTATCAATATTATATTTTTTGTAACTTTTAGGTCTAGTATCAATATTCTTTGCTTGTCATTTTTGTAAAGAGATCATTTTACAAATTATCATTTTAGCTTTACTAATACCTTCTCATAAAAAGAGATGATTTTACATTATAGCTTTACTGATATCTTCTCATAAAAAGAGATCATTTTACATTATAGCTTTACTGGTACCTTCTCATAAAAAGATATCATTTTACATTATAGCTTTACTAGTATCTTCTCATAAAAAGAGATCATTTTACATTATAGCTTTACTAGTATCTTCTCATAAAAAGAGATCATTTTACATTATAGCTTTACTAGTATCTTCTCATAAAAAGAGATCATTTTACATTATAGCTTTACTGGTACCTTCTCATAAAAAGAGATCATTTTACATTATAGCTTTACTGGTACCTTCTCATAAAAAGAGATCATTTTACATTATAGCTTTACTGGTACCTTCTCATAAAAAGAGATCATTTTACATTATAGCTTTACTGGTACCTTCTCATAAAAAGAGATCATTTTACATTATAGCTTTACTGGTATGTTCTCATAAAAAGAGATCTTTTTCATTTTTGCTGTACGATTCGTGTTATGTACTGTGTTCTTTGTCTGTTTACTTGCACTATTCTAATGTCCGTCTTGTCTGTAAGAGCTGTTGTCATAACTTAGCATCACTGATTGTCTCTGCCCGTCTCAAAAGAAGGTGTGTACCTGGTGCATGACTCATGTGCGTCGTGGTCTGTGTTTCTGTCTGTTGTTTGTTCTCACTAGTCAGTCAGTCTCTCTCTAAGTGTTGTGTTGTCAAGTGGGTGGTAGGTGGGGACTGCTGGTAGGTCCTACTTCTTTTCCTGTCACTCAACGCATCTTCATGAGATTTGGTATGGATGATGGGTGGGGGAAGACAAAGAAATGATCAAATGCTTTTTTTTTGCTATGTATTATTATAGTTTTGGAAAAATTAAATTTTTTGTACAATATTTTTTGTATACTTTTGGTTGATCTCATATGCTATTTTCAAAAATTCATAAAATCAAAACTTACAAATGAAACAAAAATCGGATGTGACCAAATTTAGATATTGTATCAAATAAGGTGTGTGCCATGTTTGAAAGACATTTGTCGAAGAATTAAAAAGCCTATTGATATTGAACTTGGTGAAATTTGGGGGTAAAATCCATGGCAACCAGAAGGGTCAGGGAAAAAACAATGACATATTTCAACTCAGTACACCATGCCCATTACACCTATACATATGTTAAATTGATAGGAACAAACGGGAACATTTTCACTCCAGGACCCCCACCCACCTTAAACTTCTTTCCTGTTGTCGTGAAACTGATCGTATGCGTATTTCATTGACGTTCATTCATTTTTCTAGATTTGTTTACATCGTATTGATAGATACGACTATTCATACGATTCCTTTGTCAGATTTTATCTCGTACTCTCTCCACTTTGGTATTTCTTTCTTATCCAGAAAGCCCCGTGCTTCAATATACTCCAGAGTCGCCTTGCATACGAATCAGTGTGTGAGGAGAACACCAGTAGTAAACCTGGAAATGCCAGGAAACAGAGGAAATGAGTGGTATGTTCCATACTAATCTTTTTTTTTTTTTTGCTGTCTGAAAATCTGAAAGTTGACGACGGGTAGTAAATAAAAGACAAAAAAAAACTGCCCATGATGGGAGTCAAGTCAAAAGTCAGAGACGACCATGACGGATGACTTTACCAAAATAGACGGAATAACCAATCGCGTGACGTTTGAAGGGTGAAACCCTTCATCAGGCGGCAAATGAGATAAGCTTCTTACTACACTCTTACACAGGCATCACGCAATGTGATGTCAGTTGTTGTTTTTCTTTGTATTTAATATTACACATGTCCACAACTAAGGTGATCTCGGGGGTTTTTGGTAGGATTTTTTTATTTTTGTCAAATTGCTCTTTAAACAACCAATGGATCTTTAATGTTTCTTCAGAATTTTTTTATTTCGGTGTGGGGGGGGGGAGGATGCTTTGGTTGGTTTGGGAGAGGGAGGCTCATTAAGAGAAGTCTTTCTTTGCAAATAGCAGTGACCACCTGGTCTGTGTGTGTGTGTGATACTCACACATTTGAATCTTGAATCAGCATGGACAGAGTAAAATGGGGAGTTGTGCTTTACATCTCATCTTTGTATGAACTTGAAGCATCACTCTCTATACTAAAAGGATTCAATAAACGCTTTGTTTACATCTTTTAGCTTGTTTTAATTTTCACATCAGTTTATACTTCAGTCAATAACACATTTCTCTCTCTCTGTCTCTGTCTTTGTCTTTGTCTCTCTCTGTCTCTGTCTCTGTCTGTCTGTCTGTCTGTCTGTCTGTCTCTCTCTCTCTCTCTCTCTCTCTCTCTCTCTCTCTCCCTCTCCATCTCTCTCTGTCCATCGATCAGAATCTTTATTTCTCTCTCTGACTCTGCAGACTCTGGTTCAGTGGCAAGACACGCCTTTCATACCGTTTATGAATTGCTCCCCCTCTGCGGATGGTCTACATGCGGATGACGTTCTTCACTCTCTGGAAAATCTACTTGGTGAAATTGAAGCCGAGCGGCTGGTGAAAGCAGTCGTCGAGAAGAAAAGCTTGGAGGAAATCCGACACGCCTCTGACTCGTCTCGGTGTCTTGCCCCTTGTTTTGCTCTACGTTCAACTGGTTGAAATCGTATAACCTCGTACGGGGTGCTACAGTGCTACCGTATGGTTGTTGTGAGCTTGTAATCAAGACATCTCGGCACAGGCTCAAAATCCCAAGCAGGCCCCAGGTGTTTTGTTCCAATATTGTACTGTTCCCAAGGTATTTACTTAACACACACTGCTTTCATCACTTGACTCATCAGGTGTGAATCTTGATCCAGGTATAGGTAGAGAAATTTCTTGTCAGTGTGCTAGTATGAAGCGTCCGACAGGCTGCTGTACTGTGTGCATTGTGAGGTAATGATCATGACTACACTGGTTCAACACCCTGGCTGGCCCACGTTTATTGACAATTCGCACTCTTGGGAAAAGGTTCTTCACTGTTCCTTTCTCACTTGACTCGGGTGTAAATGAGTTCCTAGCATAGATACGGATCTTTTCAGAGTGTTAGTATAAAGCACTTAAAAAGCTACTGTATTGCATGCTCCCTAGCGTACAAAGCTATATCATTACAGAACCATCACCAGTCCCCTGTTGTTTTTTTTTTCTTTCTTTTGATTTTCATCCACAGTATTATTAGTAATGTGAAAACAGGGGCTTATGACAAGAGATCGGCTTATAGCAGGAATGCAGGAATGTTGTGTGCAAAGAGGGAGAGAAATCATAGAGAGACAAACATAGCCACAGAAGGAAAAGAGAGAATGGGAAAGACAGACAGACAGACAGAAAGGGAAGAGACAGACAGACATCCGAACACCCTGGACCACAGAAGAGATTTAGTGCATAACTGCACAGTGCACAAGTGTATCCTGACTCATCAGGTGACCACATTTTCTCTATTTAAAAAGCATCCATAAATGCACGTCAGGTTAGGTATGCATAATTTCACAGTCAAAACTACAAAACTGTGACACCATTTGTGAAATAATTCACCCTCTACATGTGTTCAGTAAAGAAAACAGAGAAATGAAGAAAAAGACAATCAAGATGGGGAAAACCCTTGGAGAGCATGGAGAAAAGACACTTGTACAGGGAAAGTTAACAGTTTAAACGATGAGGCATGGGAAAGACAAGACAAATACAAGGAATAGACAAAAAAAGTACCTTAGTATTACAGATCACCATGCGTCGGCACCAGTCTAAAGGAAAGTGTAGGTGTAAACATTTCCGTTCATGTGAACCATCATCCCCTGGAAACATGATGGCCAATCTTTTCACTTGTACAGGGATGATTCGCCTATAGGCCTTTAATATCATTCAATTTCAATGTCATTTCCTTCACAATGGTCTATAGGGCATATGACAGAGTCAACTATGTGACTCCTCTACAAGTTTGATTGGTTTGCAAAGGGATGAAATCATTGGAGTTGATGAGGCAACAAGATGTTAATCTCTGTCTGAACTGATCAAATAATAGATGGCCAGTGAATGAACTGTAGGATTTTTTTTGGTGTTCTTTTGGAGGAAATTGCAATAACATAGTGCAATAGTGAAAAGGGAAAAAAGTCAGCATCCATTTGTTTCTCATGATTTGTTTGGAACACCCTGCCAGTATTTGACCACAGAAGTTGCTGGATAATTGATTGCACGCTGCATAACTTTTTACAGTTTGATTTATGATTTCCCTTGACTTGTATTTCTTGGCTTAGACATTTTTTATTGCATTGTAATTATTTTATTGTTGAATTATATTTCGTCTCCGAGAGAGAAAATAGGCTCTAAAACTCTGAGCTGGGAAGAGAACCTGGAGTTGGGTCAAGGTAAGTTTGTGACAAGCATACACTGAATTCGGTGACAAATGTTTTGTGAAAGTGAATATTGACGACTGTAAATGTGATAGTAGTATTAAATTTGATAGTAGTTGTAAAAATTGTAGTTGTAAACTTGATTGTAGTTGTAAATCTGATAGTAGTTGTAAATCTGATAGTAGTTGTACTTGTAAATCTTATAGTAGTTATACTTGTAAATCTGATAGTAGTTGTACTTGTAAATCTGAGAGTAGTTGTATGTGTAAATCTGAAAGTAATTGTACTTGTAAATCTGATAGTAGTTTGTAAATCTGATAATAGTTGTATGTGTAAATTTGATAGTTGTTGTAGATCTGAAAGTAGTTGTACTTGTAAATCTGATAGTAGTTGTATGTAAATGTGATAGTAGTTGTACTTGTAAAGGGATAGTAGTTGTATGTGCAAATTGATAGTAGTTGTATGTCTAAATCTGATAGTAGTTGTACTTGTAAATCTGATAGTAGTTGTAAGGGTAAATTTGATAGTTGTTGTAAATCTGATAGTAGTTGTACTTGAAATAACATAGTAGTTGTACAAATCTGATAGTAGTTGTATGTGTAAATCTGAAAGTAATTGTCGAAATCTGATAGTAGTTGTACTTGTAAATCTGATAGTAGTTTGTAAATCTGATAGTAGATGTGTGCTAAATCAATCGTAGTTGTACTTGTAAATCTTAAGTAGTTGTACTTGTAAATCTGATAGTAGTTTGTAAATCTGATAATAGTTGTACGCGGTAAATTTGATAGTTGTTGTAGATTCATAGTAGTTTGTATTTGATAGTTGCCAATCTTTTTTGTACTCTGTCTATTAGTAGTTGTAAATTTTATCTCATTTTGAACTATGGCTATTCAACTTTAATATCATTCAATTTCAATGTCATTTCCTTCACTTAATGGTCTATAGGGCATGCTTGTGGGATAAGTGTCTCCCTTCCCAAACAGCGTGGAGTTATCCAGTGACTCCTCTTTAAGATTTGACTGGTTTGAAGCAAAGGGATGAAATCTATTGTTGGAGTTGGGGGCTTTTTTTAAAATTCTTCCCTTTGTAATCCTGCTATAACAAGATGTTAATGTAGGTACTGTCTGAACTGATCTAAATAAGTTACTTTTAGTGATGGCCAGTGAATGAACTGTATTTTTCTTTAAAATTGGTTGATTTTTTTTAGAATAAGTTCTTTTGTGAGGGAAATTGCAATAACCCATAGTGCAATAGTTGAAAAGGGAAAAAAAATCAGCTGTTCTTTCATTTGTTTCTCTTAGCTGATTTGTTTGGAAATTTCTTTTTGTATGTGATATTTATATACATATTTAAAATATGTTTTTACGCTATTGATGCTTAGCTTTCAACCAGTATTTAGACTTGTACTATTTAGTGTAGGTACATTTAGCTGTCATTATTTAGATAAGTTGTTAGTGTAGGTACATTTGATGTCAATGATTTAGGTCTTTAAACATGTGAGCTGGTAAGAGAACCAGTATTTAGAATAAGTGCCTTTTGTAGGTACATAGCTGTCAACTGTAATTAGACAAATGTTTTAGTGTAGGTACATGAATATTGAGAATAAATCTGATAGTAGTGTAGGTACATGCTTAGCTGTCAACCAGATTTAGAATAAGTGTCTTTAGTTGGTCAAACATGAACCAGTATTTAGTTTGTCAATCTGATAGGTACATACACTGAACCAGTATTTGAATAATGTTTTAGTGAAACATGTCAACCAGTATTTGAACTTGTAAATTAGCTGAACTAGTATTTATTAAATCTGATAGTAGTTGTAAATGCTTGAGCTTGTCAGTTGTAAATAAGTGATTGTAGTTGTAAATCTGATAGTAGTTGTAAATCTGATAAATAGTTGTACGTGTAAATGCTTATAGTAGTTTTAGAATAAATCTGATAGTAGTTGTAAATCTGATAGTAGTTGTTTAGTGTAGGTAAATCTGATAGTAATTGTATTTAAAATAAATCTGATAGTGTAGTTGTTAGCTGTAAATCTTTAGAATAGTTGATGTGTAAATTTGATCAGTATTTGTATAATCTGATAGTAGTTGTACTTGTAAATCTGATAGTAGTTGAATAAGTGTGTAAATCTGATATAGCTGTCAGTAGTAAGTGTCTGTAAATCTGATAGTAGTTGTCAACCAGTATTTAAATAAGTTGGTACATGTAAGCTGTCATAGTATTTGTAAATCTGATAGTAGGTACATGCTTAGCTTGTAAATCTGATAGTAGTTGTAGTGTAGGTACATTTGATAGTATTTGTAAATCTGATAGTAGTTGTACTTGTAAATCTGATAGTAGTTGTACTTGTAAATCTGATAGTAGTTGTAGTGTAGGTAATATTAGCTGAACCAGTATTTGTAAATCTCTTTAGTAAATCTGATAGTAGTTGTACTTGTAAATCTGATAGTAGTTCTAAATCTGATAGTAGTTGTAAATCTGATAGTAGTTGTAAAATCTGATTTAGTAGTTGTAAATCTGATAGTAGTTTGTAAATCTGATAATAGTATTTAGAATAAATCTGATAGTGTTGTACATGATTTAGCTGATAGTATTTAGTAAATCTGATAGTAGTATAGTACATGTAAATCTGATATAGTTGTAGGTAAATCTAATAGTAGTTGTAAATCTTTAGTAGCTACATGCTTAGCTGTCAATGATTATTTAGAATGTACTTGTAAATCTGATAGTAGCTGTCAATCAGATTTAGAATAAATGTTGTTTAGTGTAGGTACATGCTTAGCTGTCAACCAGTATTTAGAATAAGTGTCTTTTAGTGTAGGTACATGCTTAGCTGTCAACCAGTATTTGAATAAGTCTTTTAGTAGTTGTAGCTGTCAACCAGATTTAGAATAAGTGTCTTCTAGTGTAGGTACATGCTATTGTCAACCAGTATTTAGAATAAGTGTCTTTTAGTGTAGTTGTACTTGCTTAGCTGATAGTATTTAAAATAAATCTGATAGTAGTTGGTACATGCTTAGCTGTCAACCAGTATTTAAAATAAATCTCTTTAGTAACATGCTTAGCTGTCAACCAGTAGTTGTAAATCTGATTTAGTAGTTGTACTTGTAAATCTAACAGTAGTTAGAATAATCTTAGTGTAGGTACATGCTTAGCTTTTGAACTGTCTTTAGTGTAGGTTGTTAGCTGTCAACCAGTATTTAGAATAAGTGTCTTTAAAGGTACATTGTCAACCAGTATTTAGAATAATCTCTTTAGTTTGTAGCTAACCAGTATTTAGTTAATGTCTTTAGCTGTACAACCAGTAGCTAGAATAAATCTCTTTAGTGTATTCTTGTAGCTGATAGTATTTAGAATAAGTGTCTTTAGTGTAGGTACATGCTTGGCTGTCAACCAGTATTTAGAATAAAATGTAGGTACATGCTTAGCTGTCAATCAGTATTTAGAATAAGTGTCTTTAGTGTAGGTACATGCTTGTCAATCAGTATTTAGAATACCAGTGTTTACATGCTTAGCTAAATTTAGAATAAGTGTCTTTTAGTGTAGGTACATGCTTAGCTGTCAACCAGTATTTAGAATTTAGAATAAAGTATTTAGAATAAGTGTCTTTTAGTGTACATACATGCTTAGCTGTCAACCAGTATTTAGAATAAGTTTAGAATAAATACATGCTTAGCTTTAGTATTTAGAATAAGTGTCTTTAGTGTAGGTACCTGCTTAGCTGTCAACCAGTATTTAGAATAAGTGTCTTTTAGTGTAGGTACATGCTTAGTCAACCAGTATTTAGAATAAGTGTCTTTACCAGTAGCTGTCAATAGAAGAATAAGTGTCTTTAATTTACCTGCTTAGCTGTCAATCAGTATTTAGAATAAGTGTCTTTAGTGTAGCTGTCAACCAGTATTTAGAATAAATGTTAGAATAAGCTGTCAATTTATTTAGTGTAGGTTTAGTCTAGCTACATGCTTAGCTGTCAACCAGTATTTAGAATAAATGTCTTTTAGTGTAGGTACATGATAACCAGTATTTACAATAAATCTTTTAGTGTAGTACATGTAGGTCAACCAGTATTTAGAATAAATGTCTTTTAGTGTAGCTTAGCTGTCAATCATTATTTAGAATGAATGTCTTTTAGTATTTAGAATAAAATGTCTTTTAGTGTAGGTACATGCTTAGCTGTCAACCAGTATTTAGAATAAATGTCTTTTAGTCAACCAGCTGTTTATTTAGAATAAGTGTCTTTTAGTGTAGGTACATGCTTAGTATTTAGAATAGGTACCTTTAGGTGTAGGTAGCTGTCAACCAGTATTTAGAATAAGTGTCTTTTAGTGTAGGTACATGCTTAGCTGTCAACCAGTATTTAGAATAAGTCTGTCAGTATTTAAAATAAATCTCTTTAGTGTCTTTAGTGTAAATGGTTTAGTGTAGGTACATGCTTAGCTGTCAACCAGTATTTAGAATAAATAAGTGTGTACTTTAGCTGTCAACCAGTATTTAAAATAAATGTCTTTAGTGTAGGTACATGCTTAGCTGTCAACCAGTATTTAGAATAAGTGTCTTTAGTGTAGGTACATGCTTAGCTGTCAACCAGTATTTAGAATAAGTGTCTTTAGTCAGTATTAGCTAGAATAAGTGTAGGTACATGCTTAGCTGTCAACCAGTATTTAGAATAAATAGGTACATGCTTAGCTGTCAACCAGTATTTAGAATAAATCTGTCAAACCAGTTTAGAATTTAGAATAAGTATTTAGAATAAGTGTCTTTAGTGTAGGTACATGCTTAGCTGTCAACCAGTATTTAGAATAAGTGTAGTCTGCTTGTCAACAGTATTTAGAATAAGTGTCTTTTAGGGTACCTTAGCTGTAACCAGTGTTTAGAATAATCAGTATTTAGCTGAATAAGTGTCTTTTTGTCAACCAGTATTTAGAATAAGTGTAGTGTAGGTACATACTTAGCTGTCAACAGTAATAAGTGTCTTTAGTGTAGGTGCATACAGTATATTTAGAATAAGTGTCTTTAGTGTAGGTACATGCTGTCAACCAGTATTTAGAATAGCTGTCAACCAGTATTTAGAATAAGTGTCTTTTAGTGTAGGTACATGCTTAGCTGTCAACCAGTATTTAGAATAAGTGTCTTTAGTGTAGGTACCTGCTTAGCTGTCAATCAGTATGTTAAATAACGTCTTTAGTTTAGTATGGGATTTTTTGTAGTTTTGAATCAGAATAACGTAGTAGTTTTTTGTTTTGAGAATGTAAGTGTATTTACCTTGAAATTTACGTATATATTAAGGTTTTGATTATGATTTACCCACATCCACACCTAAGGTGATCTCGGGGTTTTTTTGTAGGATTTTTTTTTTTTTTTTATTTTGCCTGAACTGTCCTGTAAACAGCCAAGGACTCTTAAAGTGCACAGAGTGTTGTGATCTGCACATGAGACCTCATTTTTATCATCCGTTTCTGATGGGACTAAGTGTTGATCCAACTACCTGGAACAAGGGGTAGGCCTGGGCAAGGCTCGCTGCTCTATTACTCGTTGATACCAACTACCGCCTTCTCTTGTCTCACGTTACTCGAGTACTCGCTTTGGTGAATACACTGAGACGGCGTCATGCATTCATGGGATTCACGGCAATGAACACTGAACACCGAGGAGGGGGCGCTTGTGACCTCCACGCTAATCGAAGTGTCACAATAGCAGCTGTCAGACCCAGTGAGAGACTGTAGTACAAGAAGTGATAAACTGCTGTCACCGTGGGGGAAGGAGAGGGTGGGGTAGTGGCCTGAAAGGTAGATTGGCTAACGCTCAAAAGGATTAGCGTGAAAAGAATGGGATGGGGGTGCTGCAAAGGATGTAGCGGGGGTAACGGCAAAGAAAAATTGCCGTCAGTCTAGGTGCCGATGAAGAGACAAAAGGACCGACTTCAGTCAGCTCTGCCTCTCACTTTCAATCTGGTCTCGGCAAAGCAACGTAGTTAGTAGTTACAGAGTAGGTTGGTGTCAAAACGGGAGTTAAGTGTTCAACACCTCTGGTCTCGAGACCATGGTGAGATTCGAATGAAACACCTTGAAGCCTTGTGTTCATTGGTATCGAGTAATGACTCGAGTAGTGTTCAGGCCTACCAGGGAGGATAGATTTTACTCGAAAAAAAATCGAGAAAAATTTTCAACCGTTGGAGGGGCTCGAACCCATCACCTTTGTGTTGAGAGGTTGACACTTTGGCTCTGGACTACTGAGTCACCCATATTTGGGCTAACTGTATTTTTCTTCCAAAGAAACCCCAAGTTTACGGCAAAGATTCAGAGAGATTCGGCTGAAACATAAGTGTGAGACGTCATGCTGAGTTTACAAAATTACAAAAAATCCTACTTCCTTCTTTCCTTTCATTCGTTCACTTGTCTTTCATTTTGCTGCTTCCTCATTCAACTCACACTGAAACCACCACATACGGTGGGTAGGGTAAATTCCATGTTATAATGTTTCACACGTATTATATCTGTAATCAGCTTTACAGTTTTTTTTAATGATAATTAAAATTTACAAATAATTTTGATATACACATGTATGTGATATTTATCATTTTCAATATGATAAATTGTTATAATTATAATAATTATACTGCTTTCTGTCAAATTGTAATACAATTCCACTGTATTTGAGTCTTTATTGAACTTTTGGTGTATAACTATAAAACTGAATAATGTATTTGTATGTTATTGTTAGGATGAGGTTGAACGTGAGTACCAAGACAGTAACCCAATTTAAAAACAACAAAAATTAAAAGACAAGAAAAAGAAGAATAAGAAACAATAAAATTGTTTGAGAACAAAAAGAGAATTTATTCGTTGCTGCCTTTGGAAGTCACAATTCAGTTCGACATTTTTTATAAAGTGTTTAATCCACATCAACAGTACTAATAAGTAATTGTATAAAAAATTAAAAAAAACAAGGGAAATAAAATGGAATACATGTAAAAATAATAATGGAAATAATATAAAAAGTAATATACACATTGTGGCATGGGGAAGACAGAGTGGTTAGGCTGCCAGACTTGGGATCACGATGTCTCGGGTTGGAATCCAAAGAAAGGTAGGCCCGACGTTGTAATCCTTGGGAAAGACATTTGACACACATTTTTTCCCATTCGACCCAGGTGCAAATGGGCACAAGCACTAGCACTAGCTTGGGAGTAAAACCCTGCATCAGACTAGCGTCGTGTCCAAGAAGTGATTACGCATACTGTTCTGCTTCATGCTATAGAAACCAAGATAAGCTCCGACTTTAGATCGTAGTGGCCTTGAAGATACTTTTACTTTAATAGGTACATTAGAGAGACTTTTCAATTTTTTTTCTCAGTACATTTCTGTTTGTTAAGTAATGCTCTATAGGCCTACCTCTGCAAGACATCATAATCATCATTAAATTATATCAGCAACACGATAATATAAAATGGTGACTTATTCATTGACGTAAAATTGCTGGCATTGGTAGCCAACTGGTTAAGATGCCAGGCTTGGGATTACATGATCCTGAGATCAAACCCTACAATGCTGCTAGGTCTACAGGTATTCCCTAAAAATTCTGAGTGTCCCTAAATTCTGAGACACATGAAATATAATACAGGCAAAAAATATGTAGATTTTCAAGAAATAGGCTACAACTTTCAACAACACTTTACCCAGTTAGAATAGCAATAATTAACAATAACATCTTCAACTTCAACATGATTGCAATGCCAGCATCCAGTTACAAACAAGTGTACATGTACAAAGCTCACATTAGGAACTCATAAAATTAATGTCTAACTAATCTATAGAGGCAACAACTTCTTATAGTTTGTGATACTTTTCATGTGACCAGACTTGCTCTAGGGACACCCTGTGCATTGCACAATTTATAATATATATATACAATTTTTATAATATATATATATATATACACATGTATATGCATATGTTCCCCTTTGACCCAAGCAACCTAATAACAATAATAATAATAATAATAACAATAATAATATGAATTTATAAGGCGCATTATCTTAGCATTAAAAGCTAACACTACGTGTACATAATAATTCTAGAGAAACAGGGATAATCTCAGGTTTTATGGGCTATAACTACAATGGCTTTAAAGGAACGCGGAAATTGGATCCCATTTATTGTCATTATCATTATACAGGTTATGTTTAATATTGAAATGTTGTAATGTAATTTGACTGTCACTGTATCAGAAAAATGAAATAAATCTTAGCATGTGCACTATGGCTGTACAAGATGATGATGATGATGATAATGTTAACGATGATGATAATGATAGCAATGATGATAATAATTACAATAATGATGATGATAATGATAGCAATGATGATGATAATAATGATGATGATGATAACAGTAATGATAATGATAATAATGATGATAATGGATGATAATGATGATGAAAACATCGATAATGCTAGCGATGATGATGATGATAATGGTGGGGTGGTGCTATATAATGATGATGAAAATGATGGTGATGGTTTTAGTTATTGTAATTATAACTGTGAAGATGATGATGGTGATGGTTTTAGGTAGTTGTAATGATGACTGTGATTGTGAAGATGGTCATGGTGATAATGTATGACTGTGATTGTGACTATAAATTTACAATTGATTTGCTCGGAAAGACAGGGTTGTTGGGTTTTTTTTAATCGACGGAAGACAAAATGAAAAACCTGATTTATTATCCAAATACATGTAGATGGGAAAACTATGAGAATGGTTTAGTGTAAAAGAAAAAAACTTTAATCGGTTGCGCTTGTGAGGGCTTAAAATAAAAGCTTATGATATAAAGGAAACCCCTCCCCACCCCTCATCATTCTCGTTCCCTGTTTTCATGTCATTTCGACAAGGTACAGTAGACAAACTGGTTATAACATGATTGATTGGTTTGGGGGGGGGGGGGGCGAAAGAGGCTACGGTGTTGCTGTAACCGATTCCTATTTATAAAAGCGGTTTGCAAGGGAAATAAGCCAAAAGTCCTATGTCACTAGCTTAATGCTCTTGGTGCACGATAATATTATGCCTTGCCAGCCGCGACTCGCTCATAATATTATCAGCCAATCTCATTGCCTTGCCAGCCGGCGACTCGCTCAGCATACACTATTATCAGCCAATCTCATAGGTCAGCCATTGTAATAATTAATAATATTATACTATAGGCTACTGCATGGATACGTAGATAAAGACAGGCAGTGAGGCATGTCGGAAGTGAAGGCAATGACACAAGATAACGTGAACGCCCCATAGGAACAAAGACCAGACAAATACAAGGAATGGACAGAAAAAAATCCCGGCCACCATTGGGATTGAACCCCCGACCTCTGCGTCGACACCCATCGACGTAGTTAGGAAGCAGTTTAGTAAGCTCGGTTGGTAGCACGCTTTCTTTTCATGGCGAGGCGATGGGTGCCGACGTAGAGGTCGCGAGTTCGATTTCCATGGTGATCAGAATTTTTTCTGTCTATTCCTTGTAGTTGTCTTGTCTTTGTTCCTATATGTGACTTTCATGTTGTCTTGTGTCATTACCTACATAGATACATACTCTCTCTCTCTTTCTTATTCTTTTTTTTTTTAGGCCCACCGTGAACTTCATCAAACACCTGCATTGGGTCTCGATGAAGTCAGTATGCAAAACAAACCAAAATGTACAGTACATGACATTGACATTAGGAATCATTAGGCGTAGATGTACAGTATACACACTTCCGTGCTTCTCTGTAGTGCAGAGTCTTGTTATAAACGATGTTTTCGCTTCCCATTGCATGTTATAAGAGGTTAGTTTTAATAGAGCCAAGAGAGAGAGAGAGAGAGAGAGAGAAAGGAGAGAGGCGATGGTCCTCCTATTGCAGCCGGTGTGTTATAACTGTACATCCTACACTGTACACGTTATTGTGTTATAACTGTGACTGTACACTGTCCAGTTATTCGTTCCAGTAATAGTGACAGTCCAGTGATCTCACCTATCAATCATTAGTGACGACACACTGACGTCATGAACCTTTTGGTGATCCGATATACTTTGCTGAATGACAAAAAACAATTCTTTGTGCCACTCAGTATTGTATTCTATTATTTTCTCTTTTTTTTTTAACTTAACCTTTGTAATAGTTTTTCACTTTCATCCACCTTTGACCTCTCCTTTTGCCATCTTGGATTTCTTCCTCTGCCTCCTGACTGACTGGATGGTAAGCACACCGTTGAACAAACAGTCCTGGCCGTAGCTGAGGAGGAAGAGCCCGTCGTGGGTGTTGACCGCCGCTGTCAAGAGCCGGCCAAAGGAGCAGACGTTGAGGAAGACGATGGAAGACAAGACAGGCGCTTTGGTGACGCGTCCTGCGTGTGGTATCTGTACACCCACACCAGCTGTGCAAGTGGGAAGTGGAAGAGAAAATCAAGTAGTGAAATAGCATAGTGGTCCTTTTGGGACAATTATGTCTTATTTATTGTTCTTCGTTTTCTTCTTCTCCTCCTCCTCCTCCTCCTCCTCCTCCTCCTCCTCCTCCTCTCCTCCTCCTCCTCCTTCTTCTTATTATTCTTCTTATTATTATTATTATTATTATTATTATTATTATTATTATTATTGTTATTATTATTGTTATTATTATTATTATTATATTATTATTATTATTATTATTAGTATTATTATTATTATTATTATTGTTATTATTATTATTATATTATTATTATTATTATTATCATCAGTATTATTATTAGTATTGTTATTATATTATTATTGTTCTTGTTATTGTTTCGTCTTCTCCTTCTTCTTCTTCTTCTTCTTCTTCTTCTTCTTCTTCTTCTTCTTCTTCTTCTTCTCCTCCTCCTCCTCCTCCTCCTCCTCCTCCCCCCTCCTCTTCCTCTTCCTCCTCCTCCTCCTTCTTCTTCTTACACAGAGAGAAAGAAAAGAGAGAGAGAGACACACACACACACACACACACACAGACAGAGAGAAAGACACAGATAGACAGAGAGAATGAGTGTATGTGTTGTGTGTGTCTGTATGCCTGTATATATGCGTGTGTGTGTTTGTGTGTGTTGACGGACACAAAAATGACTGAGTGACACAGAAACAGTATAACCTAAGAAAGAGAAAGAGACAGACTATAGAAAACTCTCCTTACGTTTCTAAACATGTTGATTGACAGGTTGAGCACTTTGAGCAAGACCAGCATGTAGCCAGGCACCAGGGGCAGAAGGGTAACTGTCATGACAAGGACATAGATGAAGGTGAAGGTCACAGCCTCCTTGTGGCGTCCCTCGTGGAGGAGCATGAGATTGGTGATGATGATGTACAAGGTCAGCTGGACCACCCCTCTCCCCACGTGCTGCAAGTAAACAAGACAACACATTGTACAAATACATTACAATCACTGTGAACGTGCATTGTCCAGTGTCGGCCTCTCAACCAAAAGGTAGTGGGTTCGAGCCCCGCCAACGGTTGAAAGAAGTTGTCTTCGAGTTTTTTCGAGCAAAATCTACCCCCCCCCCCCCCCCCCCCCCCGCCTAGTCCAGATAGAAGGATCGACACCTAGTATCATTGGAGACGGACGATAAAAGGAAGTCCCGTGTGCAGACCAATCACAACACTCTGTGCATGTTAAAGATCCCTTGACTGTTTACAAAGCAGTCCGTGCAATATTAGACATCATCCTTCCCCAAACCCCCGAGACCACCTTGTTAGCTATGGATGTGGGTCAATCAAATCAAAACATTGGCTGACATGAGAATATGAGAAAACATGACAACAATAACAACTGCGAAGTAAAGGAGGAACAAGAGTGGTGGATTAGCCACACACTGTGGCTGTCTTTGTTTTTTTTGTTTTTTGTTTTTTTTTTTGGGGGGTTTGGGAGGGGTGTCTGTATAATTGAAATTTACCCCGTACACCATTTGTGGCGATCTCAGGGTGAATTAAGTGGAAACCGCAAGATGAAAGGATACGTGACATGGGGTGAAGGGGGAAGAAGTAGGAGCTACCAGCAGTCCCGCCAATCACCAACTTAATGTCAATGACAAACACACCAAATTATCGTTTTGGGATGAAGTCCTTAAAGAGCTTTGCTTCATTGAAATTTACCCTGTCCACTATGTGTGGTGGTCTCAGCACGTTAAAAATATATCTTGGCTGTTGTTTACGGGGCAGTGCGGGCAAATTAAAATTTCTGCCCAAAACAACAAGATCAACTAAGTGGTGGATAGTGGATGTATAAAAGTAAAGTTCCTTCAAAGCCCTTAAGGCCTATAGATCCGGAGCTTATCCCGGTTTCTATAGCGCGAAGTGAAACAGGTGGCAATTATCACCTCCTGGCCAGGGCGCTAGTCTGACGCAGGATTTTTTACTCTCAGTGTCTAGTTCTTGGCTTGTAGCCATTTGCACCTGGGTAGAGTGGGAGAAATGCGTGTTAAGTGTCTTTCCCAAGGAACACAACGTCGGACCTGGCTTTGCTAGGATTCGAACTCTGGACCTCATGATCCTCAGTCCGGCAGCCTAACCGCTCGGCCACCGACGCCACTAAGTGATGGATGTGGGGAAACTCAAATGAAATCGACAGATAGCTACGAGTAGATATAGGGAGAGAGACAGAAAGATATGCTTACTTTTTACACTGTCAACAATGCAAAACATGGGAGAGAGACAGATATACTTACACTGTCAACAACGAAAACATGGGAGAGAGGGGAGGATTGATAACAAATGATAACACAGGCTTACAGAAAAACTGAGAGAAACAGATGTACATACACCACACACACACAAGCACACACACACACACACATAATCATACAAACATACATACACACACACACACACACCGAAGAAAGTGATCATATCAAATGTTTAAAGCCTCCTATTCTTGTTTGCTCATTTTAATTCGGACAAGATAATAATAAAAGCAACTGCGACCCACAGTAGATTACAACGCCATGTTCACGTTTCCCTGTCACCCTTCCAAAGATACCCGTACGGTTAATGACTAAGATACCACATGAGTTGTACACTCACCTGAAGGGAAGATGCATGTAAACAGCGTACGACACATAATTTGATGACGTCAACACAAGAAGTAAAATGCTGGCAGGACTGACGTAGGTCTTTCCATTTCGAGAACGAAGAACGTTGAAGAGAAGAGGAAGGTGAGCTGAAGATAAGAAAATCAACCCTTGGTTAAAAATTTTAACAAATGTAATAATTTCAATGCACATAATATTAATGGTTGTAGCAGCAGCAACAGCAGTAGTTGTAGTAGTAGTAGTAGTAGTAGTAGTAGTAGTAGTAGTAGCAGTAGCAGTAGTAGTAGTAGCAGTATTAGTAGTAGCAGTAATAGTAGTAGTAATAGTATAGTAGTAGTAGCAGTAGTAGTAGTAGTAGTAGTAGTAGTAGTGGTGGTGGTGGTGGTGGTGGTAATAGCAATAGTAGCAGTAGCAGTAATAGTAGCAGTCATGGTGGGCAGTAGTAGTAGTAGTAGTAGTAGTAGCAGTAGTAGCAGTAGCAGTAGTAGTAGCAGTAGCAGTAGCAGCAGTAGTAGCAGTAGTAGTAGTAGTAGTAGTAGTAGTAGTAGTAGTAGTAGTAGTAGTAGTAGTAGTAGTGCATAGCATGTAATAGCAGCCGCAGCAGCAGCAGCAGTAGTAGTAGTAGTAGTAGTAGTAGTAGTGGTAGTAGTGGAAGTAGCAGCAACAGTAGTAGTAGTAGTAGTAGTAGTAGTAGTAGTAGTAGTAGTAGTAGTAGTAGCAGCAGTAGCAGCAGCAGTAGCAGGAGCATCAGCAGCAGCAATAGTAATAGTAGTAGTAGTAGTAGTAGTAGTAGTAGTAGTAGTAGTAGTAGTAGTAGTATATCATTATTTATTTTTATTATTATTATTATTGTTGTTATTATTATCATCTTTCTTATAAAATGATCATCCTCATCACCTCGTCGTTTTCATAATGTTTGTTCATATCATTATCATCATTTTACTATGATTTAATTATAATAATACTCATGTTGACGCGAATACATATATAGCACCCCCCCCCCCCAACACCCTTACTATAGGCTTCACTTCAGTCAGGAGACTCCCAGACAGTGATGTCAAAAACAAACTAGATAATAAATAATCTTTTTTGCCCAATCAATTAACCACCCAGACAATTAAAATTGATATGGAATTTGACACAATTTGTAAGTATGTCAAGTTGATGATTGGGACGATATCGATAATCGAACAATACAAAAAGGTGTTGGTGTAAATTGCACAACATTGCGTGCGGTTAAAAACGAAGGTGTGTACCATGTAAGTATTGAAGAGACGTTATCGTAATACCCGATTATCATTGTTGTCATGGAGTTGCTACGATGCATAAACTGTCATTATACACATATACGACGTCTGTAGAGCCAATCAAACATTAGCTCTAACCACAGACAGACATATTTTTTATTGACATATATAAACAAAGGTTTGTCATCGACAAATACAAACATGAAATCGGAGATTACATCTCAAGCCTAAATTCAATCTATAATATCTGTATTGGATTCTCCAAAGTGTCTTAAACTTGAGCAAATAATGGAGGTGTTAATGATTTTATATTTATGGCTTTTTCATGTCTATATTTTGACCAAAGCCGTCTTGAACTGTTCATTTGTCGGGGACATAACGGACCCAGTTGACAGTTTATTTAGACCGATATCGCTCGATCTGGAATTTAAATCTCTAGTTCAAATCAGATTTAGAAGATTAAAATTTAGATCTAGATCTAGTCTAGTAGTAAGCGTTATACATTGTTAAATAAAACTGTCTAGGATGACGATGTCCTTAAATTACACAATACCGGTAATATAAAAGTGTGACGTAGAGGATTCTATTTCCAAAGTGAAAAGGCGATGTTATGCCAATTTCTAGCCATTAGGAACAGCCGAGACTGTATGAGGTCAAAATCTCAACCAATGAGAAAGCACAACACAAAAAGACGCCTCTCTACGCATAGCACACTGAATCCAATCAAGGTCTAAATAGCCGCAGTGTAGGGACATGTTCATCACAGTCACAATGACATAGACAAGTCGACGGCTCAGAATATATATTTTTTTTTTTTTAAAGATTTAAAAACAAAATCTAAGCAGATCTAGATCTATACATTTCACGATTTTGAGTCATAATCGTTATCAGTTAAATAGCTATAGATCTAGATCATAGTTCTTAATTACGCCATCTACTGTTACACATAATTTCATCGCCTCTAGACTACCAAGTCTCTCAATTAGCTGAGTCACAGTGAGTGAGAGCGTGATGGCTTTCGATCGCGTATCGTTTTATTTTAATTCAAACGTGCGATTCACTACTAGTAAAACTGTAGATAACATTAACATTAATCAATTCAACTGCATCTGGATCACCAATCAATTCAACAGGTCAACATCATTTTGAACTGGTACCACTAACTGCAATTAAATATTTATATCAATTATCTAACTTAAAGAGAGAAAGAGAGCAACTGCGACGGAGACAGTGAGAGACAGAGAGAAGATAGAAAAGAGGGCGGGGGATGAAAGGGTGGAATGAGAGAAAGAGTGAGGAAGAGAGAGAAAGGCAAAGACAGAGAGACAGACAGACACGATGGATCACCTGGAAGCGAGAGGGAGATAACAATCATAACATTACAATAGATAGCAATAAAGTAATCATTAACAATAATAATAGTAATAATTATAACCCTTAGTGGGAGTAGGAGGCAACAAGTCAGGACACAGTACAGCTAGATCGATCTATATCTACATGACGTCATGTACTTACCTAGGGCCACCAGAATAATGAGAAAGTAACCCAGGACTGTGGTGAAGGCCTGTAAAGAGCAACCAACTGTGGACACGAGAATTGAATGTCAAAAGATGGCAATATCGTGTCTGTTGGTTGAACATCGTTATAATTTGGCTATTTAACTACACACAAACTTTCTTTCTCTCTGTCTCCATGTCTATGTCTATGTATGTGTGTCTGTCTGCCTTTTCTCTCTCTCTCTCTCTCTCTCTCTCTCTCTCTCTCTCTCTCTCTCTCTCTCTCTCTCTCTCTCTCTCTCTCTCTCTCTCTCTCTCTCTCTCTCTCTCTCTCTCTCTCTCTCTCTCTCTCTCTCTCCTCTCCTCTCTCCTCCCTCCCTCCCTCCCTCCCCTCTCCTCCCTCCCTCCCCTCCCTCCCTCCCTCCCTCTCTCTCTCTCTCTCTCTCTCTCTTCTCTCCCTCCCTCCCTCTCTCTCTCTCTCTCTCTCTCTCTCTCTCTCTCTCTCTCTATCTCTCTCTCTCTCTCTCTCTCTCTTCCTCTCTCTCTCTCTCTCTCTCTCTCTCTCTCTCTCTCTCTCTCTCTCTCTCTCTCTCTCTCTCTCTCTCTCTCTCTCTCTCTCTCTCTCTCTCTCTCTCTCTCTCCCTGCTCTCTATCTCTCCCTTCCCCTCCCTCCTCTCCCTCCCTCCTTCTTCTCTCTCTCTCTCTCTCTCTCTCTCTCTCTCTCTCTCTCTCTCTCTCTCTCTCTCTCTCTCTCTCTCTCTCTCTCTCTCTCTCTCTCTCTCTCACTCCTAACTCGTATTATCACCACACTTACTGTAAATAATTTACCGTTGATTGTATGGACATTAACAACACCTATTGAAAATTACTAGGTAGATAAATAGTAGGCTGTTAGTCACACCGGCCGGGTATTAATTTGTGATACCAGACACGATAACCAAGTTACTGATTGCAATGATATGCTAAATTTAACAACGAGGTTTGAACCCAAAGACTGCCTACACTATCTCTACATTATTTAATTTTAAGTCTCCCGAGATAAATAACATACGTTGAGTGGTGCATCATCTTATGATCAGCCTGTTTGGACGTTTATCATACATATATACGTACATACCTACATACAAAAATACATACATACATACATATGTACATGTGTACATACATACGTACATACATACGTACATACATACATATGTACATACACACATGCATACACACATACATACATACATCCATACATCCATACATACATACATATGTACATACATACATATGTACATACATATACATACGTTCATACATAAATACATAGATATGCACACCGTACATACATACGTACATACATAAATACATAGATATGCACACCGTACATACATACGTACATACATAAATACATAGATATGCACACCGTACATACATACGTACATACATAAATACATAGATATGCACACCGTACATACATACATACATACATAAATACATAGATATGCACACCGTACATACATACGTACATACATAAATACATAGATATGCACACCGTACATACATACGTACATACATAAATACATAGATATGCACACCGTACATACATACGTACATACATAAAAACATAGATACGCACACCATACATACATACGTACATACATAAATACATAGATACGCACACCATACATACATACGTACATACATAAATACATAGATATGCACACCGTACATACATACGTACATACATAAATACATAGATATGCACACCCGTACATACATACGTACATACATAAATACATAGATATGCACACCCATACATACATACATACATAAATACATAGATATGCACACCCATACATACATACATACATACAAAGATATGCATACATACATACATACATACATACATACATACATACATACATACATACATACATACATACATACATACATACATAAGTACATGTCAATGATAATTCAGACAAAAAGATGTTTAATTTCATAAACATCATCGAGGCATGTGCAACCTGACCCAACATGTTGCATAACCAATGCATATAGTCGGAAACACACTTGACCTTGTTATGAATGAGTCATTCCAATGACAACGTTGTGCAAAATGTATGTGTAGAAAACAACCATATCTCAGACCATCACAGCGTAATATTTCACATGAAACTGAAAAAGTCTCTTCATCAACAAAAGTCGATTTCGTACAGGACAACAAAATCGTTGGACATAGAACGTTTTAAAAGTGACATTGTTAAATCAAAGATGAATGTCACTGCGCTGTTTTAAATACGCAGGTTCTCACGTCTGGAATGCTCTTCCGTTGTCAATACGATCTATTTGACACGTCGGAAGACACCTTTAAAAAACATCTGAAAACATACCTCATGCGATGTTTCTTAGAAGAAAAGGAATTTAATTATGCGATTTTAATTCATGTACCATACACCTTTATAAATGACATTATGCTTTCATGTCTTTTTTATTTTTATTTACTTAGTTATTTATTTATCTATTTTTTAATTTGTTTTATTGATTGATTGATTGATTTTTTTTATTTTTGTTTTAATTTATTTAATTATTTATTTATTTTGTATATCTACATTGCTCATGTTTTTTTAATATGTATGTATAAATGCACCTAGAACTGTCGTAAGATGGGAATGGGCGCTATAGAAATTAATTATGTTATTATTATTATTATTATTATTATTATTATTATTATAATTATTATTATTATTATTATTATTATTATTATTATTATTATTATTATTATTATTATTATTATTATTATTATTATTATTATTATTATTTTTTTATTATTACTGAGAGCCTCGAGAAAGCTAGGATTGTTGAAACAAAATTTCGATATTTAACAAAAGTATGGTCCAAATACTTAACAAACATGGGTTCCCACGTGGGTTCTAAAAGCCTGTATTAATGAGGTTGCACCAGCCATAACCTCCATCGCCAATTGTTCCATCCAAAATGCAGATTTTACCATCATTTTCAAAGATACACATGTGACTCTTGTTATTATTAGTAGTAGTAGCAGCAGCAGCCAGTAGCAGCAGCAGTAGCAATAGCAGTAGTAGTAGTAGTAGTAGTAGTAGTAGTAGTAGTAGTAGTAGTAGTAGTAGTAGTAGTAGTAGTAGTAGTAGAAGTAGTAGTAGTAGTAGAAGAGTAGTAGTAGTAGTAGTAGTAAGTAGTAGTAGTAGTAGTAGTAGTAGTAGTAGTAGTAGTAGTAGTAGTAGTAGTAGTAGTAGTAGTAGTAGTAGTAGTAGTAGTAGTAGTAGTAGTAGTAGTAGTAGTAGTAGTAGTAGTATCATTATTATTATTATTATTATTATTATTATTATTATTATAATATTATTATTACATACATACATGCATACATATATACATAAATACATATATGAATAGATGAATGGATAGATGAATGAAAAGATGAATAGGTGAATGAATAGGTGAATGAAAAGATAATGAATAGGTGAATGAATAGATGAATGGATAGATGAATGAATACATGATTGAATAGATGAATGAATAGATGAATGGATAGATGGATGGATGGATACATGAATGGATAGATGAATGAATGGATGGATAGATGAATGAATAGATGAATGGATAGATGAGAATAGATGAATAGTTAGATGAATGGATAGATGAATTAGTACATGAATGGATAGATGAACGATGCAAAGATGAATGAATAGATGGATGGATATATGGATATGATATGGAAAGATGAATGGATCGATGAATGAATAGATGAATGAATAGATGACTGAATAGGTGATGAATAGATGAATGAAAAGATAAATGAAAAGATTAATGAATAGATGAATGGATAGATGAATGGATAGATGAATGAATAGATGAATGAATAAATGAATAAAACGATGAATTAATAGGTTAATGAATAAATGAATGAATAGATGAATGAGTAAATGAATGGATAGATGATTGGATAGATAAATTGATAGATGAAATGATAAATGAATGGATAGATGAATTGATAGATGACTGGAGTGATGAATGAATAGATAAATGAATAGATGAATGTATAGATGAATGGATAGATGAATGGATAGACAAATGGATAGATGAATGAATAGTTAATGGATATATGGATAATGAATGGATAGATGAATGGATAGACAAATAGATATATGAATGGATAGATGAATGGATAGACAAATGGACAATGAATGGATAGATGAATAAACAAATCAATGAACGGAGAGCAGGATGAATAAATTGATGGATTAAAGAAAGGATGTGTGGAGAGATGAATGAATATAACAATTGTTTTAAGATAACACAATTACATCATTTAGTAATTTGTAGCTAAATACAAGATAGATCAGATATAAAAAGATGTAATAGTGTGAATTCCCTGATGACGAAATATAAATATAATGAAGATAACAGGAATTATATGTCAATAGATATAAATTTATGAATCATGTGATTTTAATTATCGTAAGTGAAGTTTCATCCAATACTAGGCTAGGTCATCAGAAGGGTCTACCGTAAATTACATTGCCACACGTTACCGTTATCATTCATCGTAGATTTAAAGCTACATTTATAAAACAAATAATGATTCAAATTCTAATTCAAAACCCTTATTCATCCATAAAGGAAATATGTCACAATTTGCTTGAGCCCAAGATCATAAAAAAAATAATTAAGAGCAAGGTATATATATATATATATATATATATATATATATATATATATATATATATATATATATATATATATATATATATATATATATATATATATATATATATATATATATATATATATATATATATATATATATATATATATGTATGCATGAACTTAAAATGGAATTTTGAAATCAAGTTCTTTATTGTAAATCTAATTGTACAAAATCAGATTGAGATAAAGAAACGAAACTACTAATGTCTCCTAAGACTGTCCGCTGATTTCAATACCCAGCTAATGCGTACATACAAATTTCATCTGGGTCCTCGAGTGAGAAAAAAAAGTAGCTTTATGTTAACAGGTCATTCATTCCCAAGGGACTCAACGTCAAATCTAGCATTATTGGGATTCGAACACAGTACCTCATGATCCTTAGTACGACAGTCTCTGTCAATGCAGTGGCTTCACTTTCAATTCAGTTGGGTTTTTTTTGGTGTGTTTTTGTGTTTTATGTTTCGTTGTTTTGTTGGGTTTGTTGTATTTTTTAAAATACTGGGAAGCATTTTCAACTTACAGAATTGGCAGGAGCTCTATATGATCTCTAGATCTAGTTGACATTAGTCCACTTTCCCACCCCCACCCCCGCCCCCAAACTCACTACCCTGGCCAACTCATGACGATTTTGGGTAATATACGGTTTAGCGGCGTTAAAGTAAGTGGGTCACATTTGTACTCGCTGTCAGTATCGATTTAGATCTACATTTAGAGGTGAGAGGAAAGAAATATATCCACAATCCCTTACCCTGAACGCCCCTTACCCCCACCCCACCCCACCCTCACCCCACCATGGTGTGGGGGGGGGGGGGTTCAGGGTAAGGAATTGTGGATACGTTTCTCTCTCACCTCTAAATGTAATTCTAAACCGATACCGACATCGAGTACAAATTTGACCCACTTTTTTTACGCCGCTAAACCGTAAAATTACCCGATTTTGATTTAGATTTAAGTGCTGAAGTCAAATTATTCCATTTTTTTTTTCACCCACCGTATTCGCTCGGCGCCACAAGATTTAAAAATAGCACAGTGGGATATTGTTGCACACCGAAAATTTATGATGTCAAATTTAGTTCAAATGTAAATTCTAACTTAATCTTTGAATTTTACGACACAAATTAACCTCAGATGTGAAGGATTCTTAACCTCATTGAGTTTAAGCTTCGTTTTGAATTTTTAAAAATATTTTCTTTTGTCATTTTCCGTCTAGATTCTAAATTCTAGACGTAGAGCTGCAAACACAATGCCTACAATTTTTTTAATATAGTGTCATCGATGGCGAATAGATCTAGGAGGAGATACGAACTCCGATTTCAATATAATTATACTCGCTCAAAATCCAAGGGGAAGTCGGCAAGAAAACCCATAAGAGAGAGAAACAAAGAAAGAGAAAAAGAGAGGGAGAGAGAGAGAGAGAGAGAGAGAGAGAGAGAGAGAGAGAGAGAGAGAGAGGGGGGGAGGGAGGGAGAGAGAGAGAGAGAGAGAGAGAGAGAGAGAGAGAGAGATAGAGATAGAGATAGAGATAGAGAGAGAGAAAGACAGACAGACAGACAGACAGACAGACAAAGGGTGGGAGGGAGAGACAGACAGAGACATAGAGAGAGAAAGAGAGATAGACGTACAGATAGAGACATACAGACAGACAGACAAGACAGACAGACAGAAAGAGTAAACAACCAAAGCTACATTACTCACCATCAATGGTGAAACAATTGTTATGGAAGTGAGACAATATTTCTTCCATACCCAAACTCATCCTTGTCGCTGTCGTTAATGGGGATGCTGTTGCTGCTGCTGCTGCTCTCGTTGTTGTTATCAGTGTTTCCATGATATTGACAAAATAAATTGAGCTTATGCAATCCGGATCTGTTGTTGAATTGTTTTCCCTTCGTTTCAAATTGTCAACTTTTTCAATTAGATCTAGATTTTACACACAAAAAGCTACCATCTCCCACATTAGTATAGCGATGTGGATATTGATACTGTAAAGTTAAAACACTCACTGCTGTCTAACCTGTAAGTGATCAACGTAGTGCATGTATCCTGGTCTTAAGAAGTTTATGTCGCAGCTCACTGCTCACTATATAGGCAAACGTGCTCATTAATCACTTACATCTAGATCTAGATCTATCACTTTCTTGGGAAAATTTCCTCTAAGTGTACCGATATATCAAGGTTAAAATTATTATTTTCCCCGTCTTAATTACATTTTTAGACAGCGTCGTAAAGAAAAAGACAGCTAGATCTAGATCTATCTATGTAAACTTTATCCAACTTGAATACTAATTACGAGTGTTTCACCTGACGGTTCACACATCGAAATGATGCGCTACAAATGTGTTGGGCCTTTTTGTGCTCTTCACAACTCTCCGCCGATCGTCAGAGGAAAGCAAGGAAGTGACTGTGACTGTGACTGTCGATGAGACACCGTCTGGCCGGCTGACTGGAGCCGCCAGACGACAGCCCATGTGCGACCTGTCACTGATATGATACGATACCACGGCCTTGTCTGGCCCTTGGAGCTGGCCAGATACATTCGCACTGTGGTAATACCGTAAGACTGGAGTTATTTTAGATTATGTAGGTTATACAATGATTGATTGCCACAAATTGATAGTCGAGGAAGACCTCCAGAATGTAGATATCATCTTATTATTATTACGTATCCCATCCTATTCCACCCCAAGGTTTTATGGTGCATCGCGCACAAGAAACATTCTGATGAAGAAGTTAGTCTTATGGTAAATGGAAAAAAAGCTCCACATTTACATTCGAGGAGCTACATATACTGTGTTACACTCAAACATCACTAGTGGAACCAAGACGAATGTGTAGCGAGTTATCAGGCCTACCTACCTCCATTACTACATCGTTTCAATTACGCTCACCATATGCAGTGATCTCAGAGTGATTTCAGACAAAACAGCAAGATGAAAGGATGTAATTGTAATGACAAGGGTGAAAGGATGTAATTGTAATGACAAGGGTGAAAAAATGTAATTGTAATGACAGGGGTGAAATGATGTAATTGTAATAACAAGGGTGAAATGATGTAATTGTAACAAGGATGAAAGGATGTAATTGTAATGCCAAGGGTGAAAGGATATAATTGTAACAAGGATAAAGGATGTAATTGTAATGACAAGGGTGAAAGGATGTAATTGTAATGACAAGGGTGAAAGGGTGTAATTGTAATGACAAGGGTGAAAGGATGTAATTGAAGTAACAAGGGTGAAAGGATGTAATTGTAGTAACAAGGGTGAAAGGATGAAAGGGTAATTGTAATGACAAGGGTGAAAGGATGTAACTGTAATGGCAAAGGTCAAAGGATGTAATTGTAATGACAAGTAATTGGTGAAAGGATGTCATTGTAATGACAAGGGTGAAAGGATGTAATTGTAATGACAAGGGTGAAAGAATGTAATTGTAATGACAAGGGTGAAAAAATGTAATTGTAATGACAGGGGGTGAAATGATGTAATTGTAATGACAAGGGTAAAATGATGTACTTGTAAATGACAAGGATGAAAGGATGTAATTGTAATGACAAGGGTGAAAGGATGTAATTGTAATGACAAGGATAAAGGATGTAATTGTAATGACAAGGGTGAAAGGATGTAATTGTAATGACAAGGGTGAAAGGGTATAATTGTAATGACAAGGGTGAAAGGATGTAATTGTAATAACAAGGTGAAAGGATGTAACTGTAATGACAAGGGTGAAAGGATGTAATTGTAATGACAAGGGTGAAAGGATGTAATTGAAGTAACAAGGGTGAAAGGATGTAACTGTAGTAACAAGGGTGAAAGGATGTAATTGTAATGACAAGGGTGAAAGAATGTAATTGTAATGACAAGGGTGAAAAATGGAAGTAGGATTGTAATGACAGGGGGTGAAATGATGTAATTGAATAACAAGGGTGAAATGATGTAATTGTAACAAGGATGAAAAGGATGTAATTGTAAGGCCAAGGGTGAAAGGATGTAATTGTAACAAGGATAAAGGATGTAATTGTAATGACAAGGGTGAAAAAATGTAATTGTAATGACAGGGGGTGTAATGATGTAATTGTAATAACAAGGGTAAAATGATGTACTTGTAACAAGACTTGAATCAGATTCTGTAATTGTAAGGGTCCAAGGGTGAAAGGATGTAATTGTAACAAGGATAAAGGATGTAATTGTAATGACAAGGGTGAAAGGATGTAATTGGAATTTTTTGCTACAAGTTCTACGTGTCAAAGGTAATCGTATTCGTATCTTTCATGATCGCACAAAATAAAACAAATTGAAAGGATGTAATTGAAGTAACAAGGGTGAAAGGATGCAATTGTAATGACAAGGAGAAGAAAGGGTGTAATTGTAATGACAAGGGTGAAAGGATGTAATTGAAGTAACAAGGGTGAAAGGATGTAATTGTAGTAACAAGGGTGAAAGGATGTAATTGTAATTTTAGACAAGGGTGAAAGAATGTAATTGTAATGACAAGGGTGTAAAAATGTAATTGTAATGACAGTGGTGAAATGATGTAATTGTAATAACAAGGGTGAAATGATGTAATTGTAACAAGGATGATCATTATCGTAACTGTAAGGCCAAGGGTGAAAGGATGTAATTGTAACAAAGATAAAGGATGTAATTGTAATGACAAGAGTGAAAGGATGTTAATTGTAATGACAAGGGTGAAAGGGTAACTGTAATGACAAGGGTGAAAGGATGTAATTGACGTAACAATTATGAAAGGATGTAATTGTAGTAACAAGGGTGAAAGGATGTAATTGTAATGACAAGGGTGAAAGGATGTAATTGTAATGACAAGGGTGAAAGGATGTAATTGTAATGACAAGGGTGAAAGGGTGTAATTGTAATGAGAAGGGTGAAAGGGTGATTGCAATGACAAGGGTGAAAGGATGTAATTGTAATGACAAGGGTGAAAGGATGTAATTGTAATGACAAGGGTGAAAAGGATGTAATTGTAATGAAAATTGTAATTGACAAGGGTGAAAGGATGAAAGGATGTAATTGTAATGACAAGGGTGAAATAATGTAATTGTAATGACAAGGGTGAAAGGATGTAATTGTAACAAGGATAAAGACAGGACAAGAGTGAAAGGATGTAATTGTAATAACAAGGGTGAAATGATGTAATTAATGACATGGATGAAAGGAGGTGAAAGGAATTGTAGTAACAAGGGTGAAAGGATGTAATTGTAACAAGGATAAAGGATGTAATTGTAATGACAAGAGTGAAAGGATGTAATTGTAATGACAAGGGTGAAAGGGTGAACTGTAATGACAAGGGTGAAAGGATAATTGTAGTAACAAGGTGAAAGGATGTAATTGTAGTAACAAGGGGTGAAAGGGTGTAATTGTAATGACAAGGGTGAGAGGTGAAGGGTGAAAGGAATTGTAATGACAAGGGTGAAAGGGTGTAATTGTAATGACAAGGGTGAAAGGATGAATTGTAATGACAAGGGTGAAATTGTAATGACAAGGGTGAAAGGATATAATTGTAATGACAAGGGTGAAAGGATGTAACTGTAATGACAAGGGTGAAAGAAAGGAAGTAGGACATGCCATCACCAACACCAGTACACGCCAACCGACAACAAAACTATAACATGAATAACTACTACGTCATTTGTTATCAGATGCTCCAGGTAAGTTGATGTGACACCTAGTCCCATCGGAGACGGACGATAAAAAGGAGGTCCCGTGTGCAGTTCACAACACTGTTCACGTTAAAGATCCCTTGGCTGTTTACAGGGTAGCCAGGGCAAAATTTAAAATCCTACCGAAAAAAAACCCCGAGATTACTTTAGTTGTGGATGTGGGTAAATCAAATCAAATCAATTATCTCCATTAAAAGAATACTGGCTAGGAAGTTGTTATAACGCCACCCCTTTTATAACGCCACGTTTCCGCTGGCACAACAGGTGGCGGTATAACGAGGTTTAGGTGTATGCTCATTATGGCATTAAGTAGCCTCTTGAGACGCCCTGGATGTATGGATATAATACTTATGTTTTAACATTTCTATATAAGGTGCGTTGGTAGCTTAGTGGTTAGATTGCCAGACTTGAGATCATGAAGTTCTGGGTTGGAATCCTAGTAATGCTAGGTCCGATGTTGCGTCCCTTGAAAGATTCCTTTCTACTGGGTGCAAATGGGTACCAACACCAGCTCGGGAGTAAAAGTCTATAAAGGTACCTAGATAAGCTCAGGCCATATAGGCTGTGAGGGCTTGAAGTAATTCTTCTTACTTTTTTTACGTTTAGCTTTTTAGTCGCAGGTTGTTGTTTGAATCGTTTTGCTACTGACATGGAATACGTATTTTTTGTCACATCATCGTACTATCGTATTCGTATCTTTCATGTATCGCACAAAATAAACAAATTATGCAAAAGAATAAGTTACTTTAATCTCGTCTGAAAATTGTAAATCCTTTTGGTTACATTTACCAACAGATAACAGAGTGTAAAATGTATTTCAGGCCTACAGGAGAAGTCCCATTTTTAAAGAACATCATTGCTTCCAGTTTCCAAAAGAATTTTTTCAAAAATTAATACTTTTGTTTTCAAAACTCATCATGGCTTCCTCATCCCCTACCCACCACCCCCTCCCCTCCCTCGCAAACTCAAAGCTCTCAAGACACAACAAAACTGAGTGTTCCCAGAACTAAAAGCGAGCAGGATCCAGACCTTCTTTCCGCTTTGCAGCTGTTGCTTGGAACGACTTGCCTCTAGTTGTCAGAGAAGCTTTGTCTCTTGAGATTTGTCTTTATTCCCCTATTTACCCGATTTTAGAATGTTGCATCTTGTTATTGTTGAGTAGTTGTATATTCTACTATATTATCATTATGTCCATTTACCTATTTCGTCAATGTTATGTAATTTAATGCACCTAGAGCTTGTTGAGAACGAGATATCATGTGCGCTTACAAATGAGATCGCCGTCTAGTTGATCAGGATTACTTAAAAGAAACAAACAAAGCGCTTTACAATGATCCATTTTATTATTATTATTATTATCATTATTATTATTATTATTATTATTATTATTATTATTATTATTATTATTATTATTATTATTATTATTATTATTATCATTAACATTATCATTATCGTTATTATTATTATTATTATTATTATTATTATCATTATTATTATTATTATTATTATTATTATTATTATTATTATTATTATTATTATTATTATTATTATTATTATTATTATTATTATTATTATTATTATTATTATTATCATTCTTATTATTATTGTCATTACTATCAAAAAGTATCATTATTATTATCGTTATCATCATCGTTATTATTATTATTATTATCAAAATTATTATTATCAAAATTATTATTATCATTATTATTGTCATTATTAGTAGTATTATTAGTATTATTATTATTATTATTATTATTATTATTATTATTATTATTATTATTATTATTATTATTATTATTATTATTAGTATCATTATTGTTATCATTAGTATTATTATTATTATTATTATTATTATTATTATTATTATTATTATTATTATTATTAATATTATTATTATTATTATTATTATTATTATTATTATTATTATTATTATTATCATTTATTATTATTATTATTATTATTATTATTATTATTATTATTATTATTATTATTATTATTATTATCATTATTATCATTATAATCATTATTATTATTATTATTATTATTATTATTATCATTATTATCATCATTATTATTATTACAAGATAAGAGACACACAGAGAGAGAGAGAGAGAGAGAGAGAGAGACAGAGAGAGAGAGAGAGAGAGAGAGAGAGAGAGAGAGAGACAGAGACAGAGAACGAGACCTTTTGAGAGAGAGCGAGACAGAGAGAGAGAGAGAGAGTCTCCCAGAGAGCGAGAGCGAGAGCGAGAGAGAGCGAGAGCGAGAGAGAGAGAGACGGAGAGAGAGAGAGAGAGAGAGAGAGAGACAGAGAGAGAGAGAGAGGCGAGAGAGAGTTGATGACCTCTATTCCAGAGGGGAGATGAGAGAGCAGAGAGAGAGAAAAAGAGAGGATCCATAGAGCGAGAAATCAAAGAGAGAAATCTCTCAAAGACGTTCAGCAAGATTTTTAGATGAAGGGTTGTCGGGGACTGGGTGGTCCAGAGGCAAGGTGTCGGCCTTTCAGAGAACAGATTGTGGAGAGAGACAGAGACAGAGAACGAGACAGAGAGAGCGAGACAGAGAGAGAGAGAGAGAGAGAGAGAATCTAGAGAGGTCCAGAGTAGGTGGATCGACAGAGAGAGAGCCTAGTCCCATCGAGAGAGAGAGAGAGCGAGTAGACAAAGTTGGACATGGAATATGCATGTGTAGTGTGGGCTCTAGCACAAAGCCTGGACATTTAGTTTCCTTTGGACATGGAATATGTATGTGTAGTGTGGGATCTAGCACAAAGCTTGACATGGAATATGCATATTGGAATCCTAACAAAAAGCTCTGGAATTGCTGTTTGTGAGATCAAACACAAAGCTCAAATTAATTTAATCCACAAAGCTTGGACATGAATCATTTGTAGTGTGGGATCCACATGACATGGAATATAATAGTGGAAATGTTATGCAAATCAAACAATGACCATTTGTAATCTAACACAAATCTTGACATGGAATATGCATTTGTAGTGGGATCTAAATCAAAGATTGACATGGAGTATGCATTTGTAGTGTGGATCTAGCACAAAGCTTGACCATTTGTAGTGGGATCTAGACTGACAAAGGAACATGGAGTAAAACATGTGTAGTGTTGGATCTAGTCAGACAAAGCTCCATGATAATATGCATGTGTAGTGATCTAGTCACAAAGCTTGACATGGAATATGCATTTGTAGTGTGAGATTAGTCAGACAAAGCACATCATGTGTAGTGTAGTTTAGCCCAAAAGCATGACATGGAATATGCATGTAGTGTGGGATCTTCCAAAGTTTGACATGGAATATGCTTATGTAGTGTGGGATCTAGTCAGACAAAGCTTGACATGGAATATGCACTAGTCACCTGAGATCTTGGTTTTAAAAAAATTTAAAGAACAAAATGAATTACAACTCATTTGGTAGGAGTTTAAAGCTGTTAAACAGCCAATTGATCTAACGTTTACAGGCACCGTTGTTCTCCGATGGGACTCGATCTACTTAGTTTATCAAAAAAATAAGAAAAATTTTTTCAACTGTTGGCGGGGCTCGAATTATCTTCTGGACTACAGAGTAAATGACTTGGCGTAGGAGAGAGATCGAGACGGAGATGGCATGGGGGAATCTGGAGAGAACTGCAGACGTTGGCACACAACAGGGTTGACTGGCGGCTCAAAGATTGACCTATTCCACAGGGGAGATGAGAGGCAAAGAAGGAAAAGTACAGGATCCATAACGCCAAAAGAAATCAAACGAATGGAAATCTCTAAAGACGTTCAGCAAGATTTTTAATGAAGGTTGTCGGGGACGGGTGTCCAGAGGCAAGGTGTCGGCCTTTCAACCAACAGATTGTGGGTTCGAGCCCTGCCAACCGTAGGGTGAAAATTTTCGATTTTTTTTTGGGTGGTAGGTGGATGACACCTAGTCCCATCGGTGACATAAAGAAGATGTAAAGATCCCTTGGCTGTTTACAGGGCAGTTTGGAAAAAAGTAAAAATTCTACAAAAACCCCGATGTGTCACAACACTATATGCACCTGTGTGTTTACAGGGCAGTTTGGAGCCTGTGGGGATGTGGGCAACTTAAAATCAAATCAAATCGAATCAAATCAAATCAAATCAAATCAAATTCAAATCAAATCGAATCAAATCAAATCAAATCAAATCAAATCAACGATTACAAGGTGTCACGGAAATGATTCAAACCATTTGATGGAAGACATTGGTAGACTGACGAAAGGAACATCAAAACATTATAGTTTCTACCATATAATTAGTAGTTTCGTAAGCTTGACAAAGATATTCTCAACATAACACCAAACGTACACACCAAGAGAACATTAAACTCAAAAATCGATTTCCCATCGACAAATGCGTATTTATTTCAAAACTATTTTAGAGTTGAATGGAATACTAGATCACATGAACAAAAAATATTGAGGAGTTAAAGAACAAAAATTTGAGGATCTAATACCGGTGCTCAATGTTGAGTGAGTAATTCTACAGATACAGGATTCTAGGTTTAGGGCTGAAAGTAATGACATATTCAACAGATACAGGATGCTACGTTTAGGGCTGAAAGTATTGACATATTCTACAGACAGGATTCTAGGTTTAGGCTGAAAGTAATGACATATTCTACAGACACAGGATTCAGGTTTAGGGCTGAAAGTAATGACATATTCAACAGATACAGGATGCTAGGTTTAGGGCTGAAAGTATTGACATATTCTACAGATACAGGATTCTAGGTTTAGGGCTGAAAGTAATAAATATATTCCCATTCTAGTTTAGGCTGAAAGTAATGACATATTCTACAGACACAGGATGCTAGGTTTAGGGCTGAAAGTAATGACATATTCTACAGACACAGGATCCTAGGTTTAGGGCTGAAAGTAATGACATATTCTACAGACACAGGATCCTAGGTTTAGGGCTCAAAGTAATGACATATTCTACAGACACAGGATTCTAGGTTTAGGGCTGCGACATATTCTACTAATATAGGATGCTAGGTTTAGGGATGAAAGTAATGACATATTCTACAGACACAGGATGCTAGGTTTAGGGATGAAAGTAATGACATATTCTACAGACACAGGATGCAAGGTTTAGGGCTGAAAGTAATGACATATTCTACAGACACAGGATGCCTGAAAATAATGACATATTCTACAGACACATGATTCTAGGTTTAGGTTGACAGTAATGACATATTCTACTAATATAGGATGTTTAGGGCTGAAAGTAATGACATATTCTACAGACACAGGATGCTAGGTTTAGGGTTGAAAGTAATGACATATTCTACAATATAGGATGCTAGGTTTAGGGTTGAAAGTAATGACATATTCTACAGACACAGGATGCTAGGTTTAGGGTTGAAAGTAATGACATATTCTACTAATACAGGATGCTAGGTTTAGGGATGAAAGTAATGACATATTCTACAGACAAAGGATGCTAGGTTTAGGGTTGACAGTAATGACATATTCTACTAATATAGGATGTTAGGTTTAGGGATGAAAGTAATGACAATTCTACAGACAAAGGATGCTAGGTTTAGGGATGAAAGTAATGACATATTCTACAGACACAGGATGCTTTTTAGGGTTGACAGTAATGACTCTAATATAGGATTCTAGGTTTAGGGCTGAAAGTAATGACATATTCTACAGACACAGGATTCTAGGTTTAGGGTTGACAGTAATGACATATTCTACAGACACAGGATGCAAGGTTTAGGGTTGAAGTAATGACATCCAGACAAAGGATGCTAGGTTTAGGGATGAAAGTAATGACATATTCCTACAGACACAGGATGCTAGGTTTAGGGACAGTTGACAAATAATGATTAATACATTCTATTTATAAATGTAAATGATAGGTTTAGGGCTATTATATTCTACAGACACAGGATGCTAGGAAGCTTATTGACAGTAATGACAACTACCACAGGATTCTAGGTTTAGGGTTGACAGTAATGACCCAGACACAGGATGCTAGGTTTAGGTTGACAGTAATGACCCAGACAAAGGATTCTAGGTTTAGGGCTCTCTCAGACACAGGATGTCAGTAATGACATATTCTGGATTCTAGGTTTAGGGCTCATATTCTACAGACACAGGATGCTGGTTTAGGGATCTATTCTACAGACACAGGATGCTAGGTCTAATGACATATTCTCAGACACAGGATGCTAGGTTTAGGGTTGACAGTTTTAAGATAATATGAAAAGGCCCATAGGAACAAAGACGAGACAAATGGGAAATCTCCTGTCTCCCTGCCGGCACCCATCGCCTAGCCATGTTGGTAGCACGCTTTATATAGGGCTGTCTTATCTTATGTCTTACCTCCATTTCCTACATGCCTTTTGCCTCACTGCCTTCCTTATCTCTCTTTAGAGAACAATGGGACGATTCTCGTTTTGAGATGAAGACTCTCTCTCTCTAGGTCTCTCTCTCTCTGTCTTCTCTCTCTCTCTCTCTCTCTCTCTCTCTCTCTCTCTCTCTCTCTCTCTCTCTCTCTCTCTCTCTCTCTCTCTCTCTCTCTCTCTCTCTCTCTCTCTCTCTCTCCCTCCGTCTCTGTTTCTCTCTCTCTCTCTCCCCTCTCGTCTCTCTCTCTCTCTCTCTCTCTCTCTCTCTCTCTCTCTCTCTCTCTCTCTCTCTCTCTCTCTCTCTCTCTCTCCCCTCCCCCCATCTCTCCCTTTTTTTATCCACCCCAGCTCAATTACCCTTTCCCCCGGGCAGTTGGCGGGTGTTGTTGTTGTTACAAGCCCTACTTTTTTCCTTTCACTCTTCGATTTATTTTCCATCTTTGCTGTTTTCTCTTAATTTAACCCGAGATCACCACATACATTTATAATAGTGGAAATGTTAAAATTACAATGACCTTAACCACTGCTGTCCCCCTCCCCTCCCCATCACCCCCTCCCCACCCCCCTTACATTCACTGTCACCTCTGAAATGAATTTCAAGAAGAAAGCTGTTAACAGTATTATCACCGTTGTTATTCGACTCTGTATAACATGTGTATTATCTTCTGGCAGTAGCAAGCATGAATCTGATACGTGATCCTGATTGCAAAGTGTGTGTGCGTGTGTGAGTGTGCGTGTTCGATGAAGGAAAATGGCATAGGTGTGTGTGTGTGCGCGTGTGCGCGTGCGTAGGTGTGTGTGCGTGTGTGTGTACGCCTGTGTGGCATTGAAAACAAACAACCTTCGATGAAGGAAAATGAGACTGAGACAAATCGCAAAGTGGTTTCACTAAAAGTTTGATTGACGCTATCACTACTATAGATCTAGTTCTAGATCTATCAGTTTGTAAAATCTTAGCTAGCAGACGACCGCTACTGCTGACACGGCATCGTATGATCGTCTGGGTCAATAGCCTTGATCCCATCGTGCAAGTCGCGCCATGCT
>JAXRKP010000611.1:55000-87500 GCA_037039925.1 Doris montereyensis | reverse complement strand
TTTAATTCCTGGTTATTCCTTTTGTAGATATCTTGTATTTGTTCCAACTGGACTTTAATAATAAAATTATTTCATGTTATTACTCATCACTTTCGACATGCTTCCTGTCTCGTTATCCGTTTCAAGGCTGAACGCTTTTCAGATCTGGTCCATGTTAAACTATTTTTGATGCACTTTTACACCTTTGTCGTCATACCGTCATACCTGTCGATCAGATTGTCCAGGTCAAAAACGAATTGTTACACTTACAGGCTCAGACATTGAAAGTTCCATATTCTCATAATCACTCAACCGTTCGTCCACCGATCAAAACCCTCTTCACGTTTCAAGGCAACTTTTGAGGAGACAGTTGTCCAGACGTAAGGTGTCGTCCTCTCAATCAAAAGCCCCGACGGTTGAAACATTTTCTCAGAATTCTTCGAGTAACAACCACCCCACCCCCTCCCTTTCCGATCCTCCCCACCCTCTGTTTCAGGTAGGTGGACCGACACCTAGTACCATCGGAGAAGACAATAAAAGGAGGTCCCGTGTGCAGATCACAACACTTTGTACACGTTAAAGATCCATTGGCTGTTCACAGGGCTGTGCGAGCAAAACAGAACAAAAATCGTACCTCAAACCCCGAGAAATCACCTAAATTGTGGCTGTGGGTAAAATCAAATCAAATCAAATCAAATCAAATCAAATCAAATCAAATCAAATTAAATTAAATTAAATCAAATCAAATCAAATCAAATCAAATCAAATCAAATCAAATCAAATTAAATCAAATCAAATCAAATTAAATTAAATTAAAGCAAACTAAATTAAATCAAATTAAATCAAGTCAAATTAAATCAAGTCAAATCAAATTAAATTAAATCAAATTAAATCATATCAAATCAAATCAAATCAAATCAAATCAAATCAAATCAAATCAAATCAAATCAAGGCTCCTGTACTAACGCCATGATAACTTTATTTTCCCTCCAGATAAAAGGCAGAGAAATTTAGATAGATCTAATTCGAATGCCCAGACAGTCAAAAATGCAATGTTATCACATCAGATTACATAATACGTCACCAAGTATGGGGTGAAAGTCTCTTTACATACGCCACCCTCCTCTCCCCCTCCCCCCCCCCCTCCCCCGCCACCAACACATTATATTATATTATATTATATTATATTATATTATAATATAATATACTTGTTGATAATAGGCGAGTATAATCGTAGTGTGGCCTTGACCTTGACCTTAGCCCCGGTCTGGCACAACATGACATCTGGCTGATGACGTATGTCCCACAGACGAGCTAAGTAAGGACAATTATAATTTGTTTGTCCGTGTTACATGTATTATTATCTACTGATGTCTTCTTCGTCTCCTTCTTCTCCTTCTTCTTCATAATCATTTATTTGCTAATCAACCCCGTGACTGGATAGTAGTAGTACTGAATAATTGATTGTTTGTTTTGTTTGTTTGTTTGTTTGTTTGTTTGTTTCATTGAAATTCACCCCTGTCCATGCGACATGACTGTGGTAATCTGACGGTGAAGTAAGAAAATTTGTTTGTTTATTTGTTTAATTGAAATTTACCCCTGTCCACCATTGTGGTGATCTCAATGTGAATTAAGAGGAAACAGGAAGATAAAAGACAAGTGAAAGAGTAAAAGACAAGTTGTAGGACCTACCAGCAGATCCCCGCCAACCGCCCGCGAAGTAAGAGGAAACAGCATGACTGTTTTTGTTTGTTTATTTAGTTGAAATTTACTCCATCCACCATATGCGGTAATCTCAGAGTGAATTCTAAGAAAACAACAAGATTGTCTTTGTTTGTTTGCTTACTTGAAATTTACGCCATCCACCATATTATGCGGTAATCTCAGGGTGAATTCGGAAGAAAACAGCAAGATGAAAGAGAAGTGAAAGTGAAAGATTGAAAAGAAAGAAGTATAACTTATCTACGTCGCCCGCTAACGCCCAGTTACCTCACTCACCCTAATGTGCGGTGATCTCAGGTGAACTTAGAGGATTTAGGTTTGAATGATTTGATTTACCCACATCCACAGCTAAGGTAAATCTCCTCGGGGTTTTGGTAGGAGTTAGGAGTTTTAATGTTGCCAGGACTGCCCTGTAAACATCCAAGGGATTCTTAACGTGAACAGAATCTTGTGATCTGCACACAAGACATCCTTTATACCGTCCGTCTCCGATGGGACTAGTTGTCGATCCACCTACCTCGACAACGGGGGTAAATTTTACTCGAAAAACTCGAGAAAAATGTTTAACCCTTGGCGGGGTTTGAACCCAAAATTTTTTGGTTGAGAGGCCGACACCTTGACTCTAGAGTACCGACTTCCCCCCCCCCCCCCCAGTAACCCGGTCGAATTAAAATGAAACATCGAGGTTAAAGCTGAGTAATACAATTTAAAACACTTTTTTTTAATAATTGAAATAACGGTAGTAAGACCTACCAGTAACTTCCACCAAATGACTATTATTGTGTATCGATGGCATTAATCAAATTTTAGTTTTAATTTAGTGTATCGATGGCATAAAAACAACCAACTGACTATTATTTTAATTTAGGGTTAATCAAATTTTAGTTTTAATTTAGTGTATCGATGGCATGGGTTAAAAATTTAAATTTAGTTTCGATGGCAATTGAATTTAGTGTATCGATGGCACAAATTTTAGTTTTAATTTAGTGTATCAACTGACTTAAATTTTATTTTAATTTAGGGTTAATCAAATTTCAGTTTTAATTTAGTGTATCGATGGCATGGGTTAAAAATTTCAACCAACTGACTATTATTGGGTTAATCAAATTTCAGTTTTAATTTAGTGTATCGATGGCATGGGTTAAAAACCACCAACTGACTATTATTGGGTTAATCAAATTTCAGTTTTAATTTAGTGTATCGATGGCATAAAAACAACCAACTGACTATTATTGGGTTGATCAAATTTTAGTTTTAATTTAGTGTATCGATGGCATGGGTTAAAAACAACCAACTGACTATTAATTTAGTGTATCGATGGCATTGATCAAATTTTATTGGGTTTTAAATTTAGTGTATCGATGGCATAAAAACAACCAACTGACTATTATTGGGTTAATCAAATTTTAAATTTAGTGTATCGATGGCATAAAAACCAATCCAACTGACTATTATTGGGTTAATCAAATTTTAGTTTTAATTTAGTGTATCGATGGCATAAAAATTTCACCAACTGACTATTATTGGGTTAATCAAATTTTAGTTTTAATTTAGTGTATCGATGGCATAAAAACCATCAAATTTTAGTATTATTGGTGTTAATCAAATTTTAGTTTTAATTTAGTGTATCGATGGCATAAAAACCACCAACTGACTATTATTGGGTTAATCAAATTTTAGTTTTAATTTAGTGTATCGATGGCATAAAAACCACCAACTGACTATTATTGGGTTAATCAAATTTTAATTTAATTTAGTGTATCGATGGCATAAAAACCACCAACTGCCTATTATTGGGTTGAATCAAATTTTAATTTAGTGTATCGATGGCATAAAAACCATCAAGCGCCTATTGTTGGGTTAATCAAATTTAATTAATTTAGTGTATCGATGGCATAAACACTTAAGATAGAAATAAATCAACTGAGATGGTTTGGGCATGTAAACAGAATGAATGAGAATAGAGAAGCTAAATCAGTATACAGTGCTAACATTCAAGGTAAAAGACCAAAAAGCAGACCTTGGAGAAAGTAGGAAAAAGATATAAAAGAGGCATTAAAGCAAAGAAATTTAACTTTCACGGAAGGAAACCGGAAAAAGTCAGGACAAGGCAGCCTGGAGAAATATCATTTCGGACATTTAAACCTATACACCGGCAGGTAGAATGGGAAATGATAAAAAAGAAAGAGTTATCGAACATTACATTGCAGTGTTCAGTGCTAAGAAACCGTTTAGTTTACATGTGTGTAGTGTTACTGGTTTGTTCCGTTATCTTACTGTACTTGGGTAAGATGGGTGCAGGTGACTGGATTCTATTTATTAAGGATAAGATGTATATATGTGTGTAAGACAGCTGGTATCGGTGGGCCACAGGCAAGGTGTCGGCCTCTCAGTCTCAACCGAAAGTTCGAGGGTGCAAGACCCGACAGTTGAATACTTTTTTTTCGATTTTTTTGGGAGTAAATTCCACCCCCTCCCCCCCCCTACCCCTTCCTTCCCTCCGGTTGAGGTAGGTGGGTTTAGTCCCATTGGAGACGGAAGATAAAAAGGGAGGTCCTGTGTGTGCAGATCACAACAATCTGTACACGTTAAAGATCTCTTGGCTGTTTACAGAGCAGTCCGAATTCTTAAAAAAAATCTTCCAACAAAACCCAAAATCCTCTTGACTGTTAGTAGGGATCAAAGCAAATCAAATCAAATCAAATTGTCCGTAAGACAGCTAAATCTTCTAGTTTCACTTTCGCTTTCATTAAGGCTAGGCTGATCTAATGAGGAGAGACCTGGACAATTAATTAATGCCCACTTCCGAAAGAAACTGGAAGCCACAGAATTGATGTGGGTTTTGTGATGTAGAAATTATGTGGGTTTTGTGACGTAGAAATTATGTGGGTTTTGTGATGTAGAAATTATGTGGGTTTTGTGATGTAGAAATTATGTGGATTTTGTGACGTAGAAATTATGTGGGTTTTGTGATGTAGAAATTATGTGGGTTTTGTGACATAGAAATTATGTGGGTTTTGTGATGTAGAAATTGTGTGGGTTTTGTGATATAGAAATTGTGTGGGTTTTGTGATGTAGAAATTATGTGGATTTTGTGATGTAGAAATTATATGGGTTTTGTGATGTAGAAATTGTGTGGGTTTTGTGACATAGAAATTATGTGGGTTTTGTGATGTAGAAATTAATTGTGTGGGTTTGTGATGTAGAAATTGTGTGGTTTTGTGATGTAGAAATTATATGGGTTTTGTGACCTAGAAATTATGTGGGTTTTGTGACGTAGAAATTATGTGGATTTTGGGATGTAGAAATTATGTGATTTTGGGACGTGAAATTATGTGGGTTTTGTGATGTAGAAATTGTGTGGGTATTGTGATGTAGAAATTATGTGGTTTTGTGATGTAGAAATTATGTGGATTTTGGGACGTAGAAATTATGTGGGTTTTGTAATGTAGAAATTATGTGGATTTTGGGACGTGGAAATTATGTGGATTTTGTGGCGTAGAAATTATGTGGGTTTTGTGACGAAAAATTATGTGGGTTTTGTGATGTAGAAATTATGTGGATTTTTGTGGTGTGAAATTATGTTTTGTAGAAATTATGTGGGTTTGTGGTGTAGAAATTATGTGGATTTTGTGACGTATAATATCGTATATCGAGGTTTTGGTAGACGGCTAGAAGGAAAAAAAGATCAGATTATGATAATATATGAAAGGAAGGTGAAACCAAAAAGAGCACTTATCATGAACATCATTGCCTTATGTGTGTATTGAGTATGTGTGTACATGTATTATACATTCATAGATATAGATACATGTAGATATACAGATTGATTTCATTGAAACGTACCCTGTCCACCATATGCAGTGATCATGTTTCATTGAACTTCACCCTGTCCACAAATATGCTCTTGTTTATTTTCATTGAAATTCACCCAGTGATCGCACTATGAAATTTAGTCTGTCCACCATATGCAGTTCATTTTCATTGAAATTTACCCTGTCCACCATATGCAGTGATTATGTTTCATTGAAATTCACCCTGTCCACCATATGCTCTTGTTTATTTTCATTGAACTTCACCCTGTCCAATATATGCTCTTGTTTATTTTCATTGAAATTCACCCTGTCTAATATATGCTCTTGTTTATTTTCATTGAACTTCACCCTGTCCATCATATGCAGTGATCATGTTTCATTGAAATTCACCCTGTCCACCATATGCAGTGATCATTTTCATTGAAATTCACACTGTCCACCATATGCAGTGATCATGTTTCATTGAAATTCACACTGTCCACTATATGCAGTGATCATGTTTCATTGAAATTCACACTGTCCACCATATGCAGTGATCATGTTTCATTGAAATTCACACTGTCCACTATATGCAGTGATCATCTTTCATTGAAATTCACACTGTCCACCATATGCAGTGATCATGTTTCATTGAAATTCACACTGTCCATCATATGCAGTGATCGTGTTTCATTGAAATTCACACTATGTCCACTGAAATATGTCAGTGATCATCTTTCATTGAAATTTAGCCTGTCCACCATATGCAGTGATCATGTTTCATTGAAATTTACACTGTCCATCATATGCAGTGATCATGTTTCATTGAAATTCCCACTGTCCACCATATGGAGTGATCATGTTTCATTGAAATTCACAGTCCACCATATGCAGTGATCATCTTTCATTGAAATTTAGCCTGTCCACCATATGCAGTGATCATCTTTCATTGAAATTTAGCCTGTCCACCATATGCAGTGATCATCCTTCATTGAAATTTAGCCTGTCCACCATATGCAGTGATCATCTTTCATTGAAATTTAGCAGTCCACCATATGCAGTGATCATCTTTCATTGAAATTTAGCCTGTCCACCATATGCAGTGATCATGTTTCATGAAATTTAGTCTGTCCACCATATGCAGTGATCATGTTTCATTGAAATTTAGTTTGTCCACTATATGCAGTGATCATGTTTCATTGAAATTCACTCTGTCCACCATATGCAGTGATCATGTTTCATTGAAATTCACTGTCCACCATATGCAGTGATCATGTTTCATTGAAATTCACCCTGTCCACCATATGCAGTGATCATGTTTCATTGAAAGTTACACTGTCCACCATATGCAATGACCACGTTTCATTGAAATTCAGTCCACCATATGCAGTGATCTCAGGGTGATTCAAGAGGAAACAGCAAGATGAAAGAGAAGTGGAAGAGGAAAAGGAAAGCAGTAGAACCTGCCAGCATTGCCCGCCAACCGCCTGCAGAAACAGCAAGATAATAGATAGATAAAAAAAAAAGGAGAGGAAAGCAGTAGAATCCGCCAGTAGTGCCCAACAAGCGCCCATGTCCATTATAACAAGCTTTGCTAACAGCAAGTTGAGACAAAGTAGACAAAGGAGACAAAGTGGTAAAAACTAAAGGAGACAAAGTAGTAAAAACTAAAGGAGACAAAGTGGTAAAAACTAAAGGAGACAAAGTGGTAAAAACTAAAGGAGACAAAGTGGTAAAAACTAAAGGAGACAAAGTGGTAAAACCAAAGGAGACAAAGTGGTAAAAACTAAAGGAGACAAAGTGGTAAAAACTAAAGGAGACAAAGTGGTAAAAACTAAAGGAGACAAAGTGGTAAAAACTAAAGGAGACAAAGTGGTAAAAACCAAAGGAGACAAAGTGGTAAAAACCAAAGGAGACAAAGTAGTAAAAACCAAAGGAGACACAGTAGTAAAAACTAAAGGAGACAAAGTGGTAAAAACCAAAGGAGACACAGTGGTAAAAACCAAAGGAGACACAGTGGTAAAAACCAAAGGTGACACAGTAGTAAAAACTAAAGGAGACACAGTAGTAAAAACCAAAGGAGACACAGTGGTAAAAACCAAAGGAGACACAGTAGTAAAAACCAAAGGAGACACAGTAGTAAAAACCAAAGGAGACACAGTAGTAAAAACCAAAGGAGACAAAGTGGTAAAAACCAAAGGAGACAAAGTGGTAAAAACCAAAGGAGACAAAGTGGTAAAAACCAAAGGAGACACAGTAGTAAAAACCAAAGGAGACACAGTAGTAAAAACCAAAGGAGACACAATGGTAAAAATCATGAAATGTATTTTGATTTGCTTGCCGTGGTAAAAAAAAAAGGCCCAAAAAACATCACAGATATAAAAACATGTCATGTACATATATATTTATATATATATATATATATACACACCTATTTAATACAGTTGTATCATAATATGGATGTTAATATCTGTATCTGTATAAAAAAACAATGAACTTCATGAATTCCTGGAAATTTGTACATCAGAATAGTTGACACAGTTCATTTTCATTAATGGACACAAATATCTGTACTGTATGTATGTATGCCCAACATCAATGAATTTAACAAACTGGGAGAAATTGTACACCAAAAAAAGTTTACATAATTTCATTTTCATTAATGTATGCAAATAATATCTATATGTGTATCCAAAAAAACAAAGGAATTTAATGAATTGAAAGAAAATTAAACATCAAACTAGTGTTTCAAAATTCATTTCAATTGACGGATGCAATTAAATATCTGTGTGAATTGAATAAATTGAATTGAATTTGAATAAATTGAATGAATTGAATGAATTGAATGAATTGAATGAATTGAAGGGAAATTGTACACCAAATTAATTGACACACATAAATATATAAGAACGAGGCAGGAGTTACAATGCATGGGTCTTGGTGGCACTGAATTCCTTTGAGTTGTATATAGCATCCATTATGAACAACAAGGCAAGAAGATAAAGCTGCCAAAAAGACACAGGCCAAAAAAAGCCAACAAATTTAGATTATTAAATTCAAATGAAATATAAACTCATTCCATTGTATCAACAAAAAACATAAATGTCCAAAAGAAAATTTTTAAAAAGAAGAAAAAAGATGAACACATTTTTAACAATTACAGATAGTGTCCAAACTAAGATAAAACATTGCCTAAAAACATTTGACACAACAGGCTATCAAGTAGGTATTCAGAGATGATCATTACAAAAACAATTTTACCAAAGTTATAAAAAAAAAAAATTTTTTTGTTTGTTTCATTGAAATTTACCCCATCCACCATCGCGGTGATGTCAGGGTAAATTAAGAGGCAATAGCAAGATGAAAGAGAAGTGAAAGAAGGAAAGGCAAGAAGCAGGACCTACCAGCAGCACCCGCCAATCATATGGAAAGCAGGCAAGACAACACAGCGAACCAACACAATACCTTTTAATCTAAAAAACGTGATTTGTTTGGTTCTTTGGAATCTACCCAGTCCATCATGTGCGGTGATCCCAGGGTGAATTAAGAGCAAACAGCTGAAAGATGAAGGGATCAGTGAAAGACTGAAAGGAAAGAAAGTAAGATCCACCAGTATCGGCCCACGAACCACCCATGCCGCAGGGAGTGGGAGTGCAGTGGGAGTGAGGCAGTGGGGAGGGAGGGAGTGCAGTGGGAGGAGTGGAGGGAGGGGAGTGGGAGTGGGAGTGCAGTGGGAGGGAGGGAGGAGTGGGAGTGGAGTGGGAGGAGGGAGGGAGGAGGGAGGGAGTGCAGTGCGAGTGGAGTGCAGTGGGAGGAGGGAGTGGTGGGAGGGAGTGCAGTTGGAGTAAGGAGTGAGGGAGTGGAGTGGGGAGTGTGAAGTGCAGTGGAGTGGGGAGGGAGTGGAAGTGGGGGAGTGGAATGGAGTGGAGTGAGTGGGAGGAAGGAGTGGGAGGGAGGGGAAGTGCAGTGGAGGGAGGAGAAGTGCAGTGGGAGGAGTGGAGTGGGGGGGTGAAGTAGGAGTGGGGGAGGAGTGCAGTGGAGAGGAGGAGTGGGGGTGAAGTAGGGAGTGAGTGAAGTGCAGTGGGAGGGAGGGAGGGGGTGAAGTGCAGTGGAGTAGGAGGAGTGGGGAAGTGCAGAGTGGAGGAGTGAGTGAAGTGGAGTGGGAGTGGGAGGAAGTGCAGTGGAGTAGAGGAGGGAGGGGGGTGAAGTGCAGTGGAGTGAGGGAGTGAAGTGCAGTGGAGTAGAGTGGGAGTGGGGTGAAGTGCAGTGAGTAGGAGGGAGGAGTGAAGTGCAGTGGAGTAGGAGGAGGGAGGGAGTGGTGTGGAGTGGGAGGAGGAGGGGGTGAAGTGCAGTGGAGTAGGAGGAGGGAGGGGTGGGCAGTGGAGTAGGAGGGAGTGGGAGTGAAGTGCAGTGGAGTAGGAGGGAGTGGGGTGGAGTGGAGTGGAGGAGGGAGTGGGGTGAAGTGCAGTGGAGTAGGAGGAGGAGGTGAAGTGCAGGGAGGAGTGGGGTGAAGTGCAGGGAGTGGGGAGGAGGGAGTGGGGTGAAGTGCAGGAGGGAGGGAGGGGGTGAAGTGCAGTGGAGTAGGAGGAGTGAGTGGGAAGTGCATTGGAGTCAGGAGTGGAGAGAGTGGAGAGGGAGGGAGGAGGGAGGAGTAAAGATCATGCTATACCTATCCTATAGTGGAAGCAAGGTTCTTGTGTAATCACAAAGTAGGCTTTCAAACCAGACCTCCGTGAATTCTACAAACTAACTACAAACAAAGTACAGAGTGAACACAAATACTAGCCACATTTAACTACATTCAACAGACGTGTGTTGATAGATGTGCACCTAGCCAAAACCGCACAGATATTTAAAGATATAGAGAGTTTCATTTATCATTATGTATAGGACAACCTTTGTGTTCATCATAGTACCTTTACAAGGTTCAAGGTTTTTTTTAATATGTTAATGTTTACAAGACTCAAGACACACAGGAACACGTAGCAACGGTGTGAGGAGTTGACAAAGCATCCACGGCAACCTATCAATGGTGACGTGTGACGCTAACATTTTGATAACATACACATTTGAAAGTTTCCAGTATGACGCTAACAATAACATACACATTTGAAAGTTTCCAGTGTGACGCTAACAATAACATACACATTTGAAAGTTTCCAGTGTGACGCTAACAATAACATACACATTTGAAAGTTTCCAGTGTGACGCTAACAATAACATACACATTTGAAAGTTTCCAGTATGACGCTACAACATACACATTTGAAAGTTTCCAGTGAAAGTTTCCAGTGTGACGCTAACAATAACATACACATTTGAAAGTTTCCAGTGTGACGCTAACAATAACATACACATTTGAAAGTTTCAGTACGCTAACAATAACATACACATTTGAAAGTTTCCAGTGTGACGCTAACATTTTGAAAGTTTCCAGTATGACGCTAACAATAACAACACATTTGAAAGTTTCCAGTGTGACGCTAACAATAACATACACATTTGAAAGTTTCCACGCTAACAATAACATACACATTTGAAAGTTTCCAGTATGACGCTAACAATAAAACATACACATTTGAAAGTTTCCAGTATGACGCTAACAATAACATAAACATTTGAAATTTTCCAGTATGACGCTAACAATAACATAAACATTTGGAAATTTTCCAGTATGACGCTAACAATAACATAAACATTGAAATTTTTCAAACCTGAGAGATGGATGATTGATGTATGACACTAGCAATAAAACATAAAACAGTGAAATTTTTCAGTATAACACTAGCAATAAAACATAAAACAATAAAAACATAAAACAGTGAAATTTTTCCAGTATAACACTAGCACATAAACAGTGAAATTTTCCAATATAACAATAAAACATAAACAGAGAGATTTTCCAGTATGACGCTAAACAGAGAGATTTTCCAATGACGCTAACATAAAACATAAACAGAGAGATTTTCCAGTATGACGCTAACAATAAAACATAAACAGATGGATGATTTTCCAGTATGACGCTAACAATAAAACATAAACAGAGAGATTTTCCAGTATGACGCTAACAATAAAACATAAACAGAGAGATTTTCCAGTATGACGCTAACAATAAAACATAAACAGAGAGATTTTCCAGTATGACGCTAACAATAAAACATAAACAGAGAGATTTTCCAGTATGACGCTAAAATAAAACATAAACAGAGAGATTTTCCAGTATGACGCTAACAATAACATAAACATTTGAAATTTTCAAAACCTGAGAGATGGATGATTGATGTATGACACTAGCAATAAAACATAAAACAGTGAAATTTTTCAGTATAAACATAAACAGTGAAATTTTCCAGTATAACGCTAACAATAAAACATAAACAGTGAAATTTTCCAGTAACAACAAAACATAAACAGTGACGCTAACAACAAAACATAAACAGTGAAATTTTCCAGTGACGCTAACAACAAAACATAAACAGTGAAATCTTCCAGTATAAAACATTAACAGTGAAATTTTCCAGTATGACACTAGCAATAAAACATAAACAGTGAAATTTTCCAAACCTGAGAAATGGATGCTTGATGTATGATACTAGCAATAAAACATAAACAGTGAAATTTTCACAAGAAAAAAACAAAGTATGTAGCAGATAACAGCAGGGGTTGTTAAGGGTGGTGGGGGTGGGGGTTGAGAAAGGGCTGGAATGACTTGAGCTTCATTTTATCATGGTCACAAGTAGTCACATTATGTTTGAAAGACTTCAGCATTAGATACAAACAGACAATCACGGTGATGATAAGACATTCATGCTACCAGGGGAGAGCCAAAATGAGAGTTTAACGAAGACTACGAAATGAAAACAAGACATAAAAAACTTGCCAGTCTCCACAAGAGGCAGGCGGCAGCTGCTGCTGCTGCTAAAGTTTCACAAATTTGCGGCTCCTCTCAGGCCCAGGTACAGAAATAGCAAATTGCCTTGCGGACTGCAGAGTCCTTAGCTATTGCCACCTTCTTCCTCAGTCAGTTTCAGATATGTCGCATACCGGCCCCACAAAGACCGGGGTCCTAAAGCCAGCAACCTAACAGCAAACCGTATCTATGGGGGTGGGGCACTCCCCTCCGTGCCTCTTAGGCCAATCGAGACGCGGCCTTCGTTATATCCAACGTATATATGGTGTCTGTCCCCTGATCGCCGAGGAATTGAGCCACAAACGCCCGTCACTTGTCTTCATCCACCTGAGGCTTTTAGCAAAGCATGATGGAGATGGTCGCCGTTTTTAGTGGTTCTGTCCGAGTTCAAAACAACGTATGCCCCTTATCAATATGACTGACTGAACACTAAGTTTAGTTCACAAACACAACAGCAAGTGTCACATTGACGCATTTGGTGTGAAAGAGTTTTCACTAAGGCACGCTCTTGACATTTTTTTTCAACTGAAGAGATAAGCAATAGCTTAAGAGTAAATTCTCAGTGTTTCAAATGATTTGCATTGACACTGAGGGAACATTAGCTTACTTAGTAGAAAATACGAGGAAACAAGAAAAACTAGTGAAAGAAAGAAAAACAGAAGAAAGAAAAAAACAATTTTAAAAAAATCAATAACTTGGTTCATTTTTTCACTTATTGCTTCCTTTCTTCTTTTGATAAAAAATTTTCATGAAAAATTCTCACAAATACACAAAAAGCATAGTTGGCTTTTGAGTCGAATTTCAGCTAAATATTAGATCTCATCTCACAATTTAGCACTTATTGACGCCTTAATACAATCAAAATTCAGCCAAACATCAATTCTCATTATAAAAAAAGTTTGGCTTCTAAAATCCAAATTCAATTAAACATCAACTCTCATGCAAGAATTTTTTTACTTCTACACTTAACAACAAACAACAATCCCATCATCAACTCACAGAAAAGTGCCTTGAGTCTACACTCAAAATTCAACAATAATTCAACTCCACACAAAAGCGTGTAATGAGGACACTCAAAATTCAACAATATCTCAACTCACACAAAGAGCATTTAAAGTTCAGTTAAAATCTCAAAACATAAAGATGAACAGGTAAATCGTAAATTCATAGATGAATCGAACTGGCCGCGATCCTTCAAAACACTTCAATTCCTAAATCACGGGTGAATCCTTCAAAACACTTCAATTCCTAAATCATGGATGAATCCTTCAAACATTTCAATTCCTAAATCATGGGTGAATCCTTCAAAACACTCCAATTCCTAAATCATGGATGAATCCTTCAAAACACTTCAATTCCTAAATGGTCATTCATCAAAAGCATGTCAAACATGAAAACATAACTACACATGATATCTTCAACCAACAATGTCATAGCAAATCGTTTCACCCTGACAAAGATTATGGAGGTTGAATCTAATCTTTAAAATAAGTAGCTCTAATAAAGTTTACACAAACACACACACACAAATAAAAAAGGTTGAGAGGTAGACGTCAACTAACAAAGTTTAACACAAAATATAAAATCATAACATGCTTCGTTGTTAAATTATACGAGTCAAAAAGGAAAAAATGTTGCAGTAAGCTGGATATTGCTTTTATCACAGACTACCATGCCAAGCATTTCTTCGGTTGAGAATTACATTGTCCTAATTATGCATTTGACGATTTTGAAGTTATAATCATTATCGGATTCAGTCAATCGGTACTGTCTCACAGAAAAGTTGTAACCAAATTATGTCTACGTTTGTAAATTTTACTTTTATTTTTTAAAGACAAAAATCATCTTATCAGCAGAGAACTTGAGAACCTGTTTTGCTTGAAGTGAGTTTATGTGTAATGAGAGACATTACAATTCCCATACAACGATCTGTTGACCCCTGAACTTCCTTCACATATCTCCTGGCAATTCTGCATAATAAACTATGTAAAAATAAAACAAAAAAACAGTTACAAAGATTTACATCAATATTTAGTGGGTACAACAACAAAAAAACCCAATTAAAATATTGTTTTTACATAGTAAAAAATTATTCAGAATTTCTGAACTAAAGAAAACACAGAGGAGATGAGTTTATTTCAAAAAGTTTTTAAAATAAAATTAAAAATGCAACAAACTTTTAAAAACATATGCAAAAGTAAATCAAATCTGAAATACACATTTTAAAACATTGTCACTTTAATTCATATACTTCACAATGGATCCATCCACTAATATATTCAACGGTACTGTACACAATATATTCATATACTCCACAATGGATCCACTACAATGGTCCACTACAATGGTACTGTACACAATATATTCATATACTCCACAATGGATCCACTACAATGGTACTGTACACAATATATTCATATACTCCACAATGGATCCACTACAATGGTACTGTACACAATATATTCATATACTCCACAATGGATCCACTACAATGGTACTGTACACAATATATTCATATACTCCACAATGGATCCACTACAATGGTACTGTACACAATATATTCATATACTCCACAATGGATCCACTGCAACGGTACTGTACACAATATATTCATATACTCCACAATAGATCCACTACAACGGTACTGTACACAATATTGCCACTACCCTCAACAATCATCCAACGTATTACTACACTTTGTCATACATCCAATTACTGCCGCAGCCTATGGGCTTATTTGTATTTCTGGCGCACGCACACACACATACGCACTCACGCACACACACACATTAACACACAAATGAACTCTATTAGACAAAAGGAATAGATTGAAAAAGGTACTTTCATTTCATGGAAATTTTCATAGCAATCTGAAGTTATAAACATTTTCCTCTATGAGTGCGTTTCTTCATTGTGTAAATACCCTGTGACAAATCAACTATTCCGTACATAAAACTTACATTCCTCCTTCATGTCAACACTGTGAGGGGCTGGTGATAAACGCCTCAGCAAAGTGTGTGGAGGTTGTTGATGACAAATGTAAACAACGTAATATCAAAATATCAAACCGTATGAGTTGCTACATCAATTGATTACATTGAGTTTGAAGACGTGTAAAAATATATTGTAAAAGGAAACAAGAATGTTTACAAGCACCAAAAAGCTTTCAGCATACACACACACACACACACACAAAAATAATTTTACATTAAGATCTGAATAATACCTAACCTTAAACATGCTGTTCAAGAAAAGAAACGCATACAATTTCTATGTAACTAAAAATCCTTTCCACGACTTATCACATATATTTCATTAGAGAGTTTCTTTTGTTATTGTGAGCGAGTTCTTTTCATCGCATTACTGCTACTGATGATGCAGTCAATAAATCAGTAAAAAAAATTTTAAAAGATAGAAAGTTCCTTCAAGGCGATTACGGCTCATAGGGCTGAAATTTATCCCAGTTTCTATAACGTGAAGCAAATCAGGTGATGATAATCGTTTCAATAATCTTTAGTCCCAAGCTAGTGCTTGTACCCATTCGCACCTGGGTCGAGTGGGGAAAATGCGTGTTAAGTGTCTTTCCCAAGGAACGCAATGTCGGGTCTAGTTTGCTAGGATTGCCTGGATACGAGCCCGGGACTTTATGATCCCAGATCTGACAGCCTAACCACTCGCCACAAACGCCATTAATAAATCAAGGTATAAAGATTTCATTTCCCGATTTTGTCCCTTTTTGTACCATTAATATTTGAGATGTAACAATTTGAAACGTCAAGCCACAGGTTACGTGTTTCATTTGTTGAACAGTGTATAAAGTATCGGTAGTAAAAAACAAAGAAATAAACCATTTCCTGTTTGTCGTCACATTGAGACTTCTTTGTCACTTGCAAAGAGAATAATCTAAAACATAAATAATGGTCTTAATTTTAAACTCTCAATTCCTTTGGAGATTTTTCTTCTTTTCTCTTTCATCATCATAGATACGTAGTAGTAGTAGTAGTAATTCTCTCGGAATCACTGGCAGATGTGTGTGGGGCCAAGTTATCTGCCCTTCCTGTGCTTAAACTTTTCTTCTTCTTCCTTCTGTCTTCGGCTGTTGAGAGAGAGCGCTGCGCACCTGCAAGAGCTTGGCCAGCATCTGGTTGGGGATGATGTCCTTGTTGTTTTCCTGCCAGGTCGCCAGCAGTGCAAGGCTGCGCTGGGGCTGAAACGGCGACACTTCCATCAGACACTCTCCCAGCGCCATCTCAAGATCTTGAATTTCTTACGGATAGAAATAAATAGTTAGAAATTTATAAAATTGAATACACACCTTGAGTTTGTTGAAACAGATTCGGAAACAGAATTTTAGCAGAATATGAGAAATTTCCTTGTAAGGCCAGTAATAACCAAATTGGTCAGCTATTATGAAGTAGTAGATGATTTACAAGAAGAAGAAGAAGAAGAAGAAGAAGAAGAAGAAGAAGAAGAAGAAGAAGAAGAAGAACAACAACAACAACAACAAAAAAAAGAACAAGATAAAGAACAAGATGCAGAACAAGAAAAAGAAGAAAAAGAAGATGAAAAATAAGAAGAAAACTTCAAGTGATACACATCTCATTGAAAATGCATAATGTACCCCTGCCTCTTTTAGAAATCTATTGTGCACTCGTGGCTTACTTGATTTCTTTTCAATAGCCTTGCTGAACACTTGTCCTACCAGTGACTTGGACGACTTTTCTGCAATTGACTTATTGGAAACCAAAAAGTCCCCTGGGGAAAAACAAAAAAAACAAAACCAAATCAGTTTTGGAAAAAAAACCATTCGTATTAATTCTGAACTGAAAAGAAACATGTAATCATTTTTTTTCTACAGACTGGAGGAGTTGTAGCAGAACCGTAGCATTGCGAGTTTGTAATCATCACGATGATCTTGGTTCAAACCCCAGGGCTGGCACAGGTGTCTTTTCTCAACGTTGTGCTCTTAATAAAGTGACTTCCCTCCACTTTCCTCACTTGACTCGGACGGAATGAGCACCCAGCCATAATAGGTAGAGAAAGATGTTGTTATAGTGTTAGTACAGAGCACCTAACAGGAGGATGTACTATATGCTCCCCTGGGAGTTGAGAAGGACTTAGATGAAATGGCCTGCTGAGAGATAAATCATGTACAGTTGGTGAGTCTGCACTTATGCAGGGGGGGGAGGGGGCGGCTATAAATCCAAAGACTATTTTCATCTTTATCCTCTTCTTCTGTAAACTTTCCATCATTACCATATTGTCGCCACTGCAAAGCTCCACCCATCCATCTAACTCGAGTTACAGGTTACTCTGTGTTATGCTTATACTATGACATATCACAATCGTTGTACATTGGAACTTATTTCGATGCGAGTATGTGCGAGAGATTGTGTGTTGTGTGTGTGTGTGTGTGTGTGTGTGTATGTGTGTGGATGTTTATGAATGTGTATGATGTGCTCAGTTTCAACTACCTTGATATTATGTGTGTGCCAGTTGTGTGCAATATGAATTTGTTTGTACAACGCCAATCCATATCCCTATAGTAGACTTTGCTTACAAATGGCAACGAAGTATCATTTATTGAATTCATCATCATTATTATTATCATTATCATCATCATAATTATTATTAACATTATTATCATTATATTATCATTATTATTATGATAAACTTAGGAAGAGACACTTTACTTGAAGAACCTTAGAAAAAAAGTTTCAACCTGTTGAGGCACAAACCCACGACCTCTTGATTGAGAGGCTGACACCTTGCCTTTGGGCCACTGAGACCCCCGTGAAGAAGGGAAAACAAATCAGCCGAACCCCACCCTGTCGTTCAATTCTAAGACAAGAGCGATTTTATTGTGGAAATGCTGTGACACAATCGCACATTTTTCCTTCTTTCTTTCATTCCTTTCTTTTGTCAGTTTCCACTCTATCTTTCGGCGCATGAGTTTAGATGTCTGAAACGATCTTTCTTCAAGCTACCCTGTCTTGACGTTTTCTGTTTCCTTCTGTGAAGCTTACATTCTTTGCTTCGGTGCCTTATTTCACATCTTCTTTCCACTTTCTCCGAGGTCTGCCTTATTGTCTTTTACCTTGGGATTTAGCACTGTGTACTGATTTAACCATTCTCTTATCCTTTATTCCGCTTAAATGCCTGAACCATCTTTTTTTGTTGTTGTTGTTTAATGTTTGAGTCCCTGTAGTTTCTGCCAAACCAACTTACTCATTATTCTTAAAACCGCAATGACTCGATGTTGTGGGATGTTGTCTTCTTTGCCAAAACGCCAGCTTGTTACCACCGACACCACTGATCTCAGCAGGAATTGTTGATGGGTCCAATCGGGTCCCTTGTGTGACAGCAACAGCTCTATTCCTTTCATGGCCTCAAAGGCTTCATAGGGGAGGGGGGATGGGGGGGGGGAGAAAGAGGAATTCAAATTATTACAGGTCGTGTAAGCTGGACAATGAGTCATGCAAAAGACCAAACAATTAACAAGAAACTGATAATTTGTCCATGAACATTAAGTGCTGTCACGTCAACTCGGCTACCTGAGCACCAGAAGAAGAGGTCAACAAAAGAAAGAAAGCTAAGCTATAGGTGTCAATAAGTTATCCTATGACCTTAGAAGGTGTCCAAAAATAGTCCATCTTGTAATAAATTTGACCCATTTGCATAAAATGTCCATTTTGGCTGGTTGATGCCATGGGACACCTCAAGGTTCCCTTATTTCATCAACACAGTCGCTCACTCTAACATCAGTGCAGCTAAATTTAACAACAGTGTGACCACCCTCTAGACAGCAAAGCATGATGACAACATGCTCTTGTTAGTTATTTCATGGAACAAAGAAGTTAACTTTTATTGAAATGAGAACTTTTATTGAAATAAAGGGAATTTTTATCGAAAAAAAGAGAATTTTTATTGCAATAAAGAGAATTTTTTTTATTGAAATAAGAGATTTTTTTCTGACATAAAAATAATTTTTAACACATGCATCAAAGAGAACAGATCAGCCGTACTGATGTTTATAGACACATTGACGTAAGACCATTTTACAGATGTTTAATTTGAGTTTCACATTTGTCAAAACTTCACCAAGTCAACATTGGATTAATAGTCTTGGGTATGCATGCTGACAGTAATACTCAAGAATTGAGTTGGTCAGCTATCATGAAGGAGAAGAAGAAGAAGGAGGAGAAGAAGAAAGAGAAGAAGAAGGAGAAGAAGAAGAAGAAGAAGAAGAAGAAGAAGAAGAAGAGAAAAGAAGAAGAGAAAGAAGAAGAAGAAGAAGAAGAAGAAGAAGAAGAAGAAGAAGAAGAAGAAGAAGAAGAAGAAGAAGAAGAAAAGAAGAAGAAGAAGAAGAAGAAGAAGAAGAAGAAGAAGAAGAAGAAGAAGAAGAAGAAGAAGAAGAAGAAGAAGAAGAAGAAGAAGAAGAAAAAGAAGAAGAAGAAGAAGAAGAAGAAGAAGAAGAAGAAGAAGAAGAAGAAGAAGAAGAAGAAGAAGAAGAAGAAGAAGAAGAAGAAGAAGAAGAAGAAGAAGAAGAAGAACAACAACAACAACAACAACAACATCAACTATAGATTTTCTAGTCAAGAAATTCTATAGATTTTGGCTTCCCCCACACAGACAGTTTTACACTTTCTTACACTCACCTGACTTAAATTATTGACTCTAGAAAAAATGCTTAGCTTTTTTTCACGCTACAAAACTTTAGTTACAGCAATCCTTTCTTAGAGAAAATTTCTGACCATCCATTCGTTAATCTTTCTAGATACTACTCTACAATCTAATCAATCCCGATGACATGATGAAAGTGAAAATTTGACGTAATGATAAATATCTCAAGATAAAACTATGAACGAGACTGAATTTAAAAAAAAAAAAACGATTTACCTAAAAGTTATTCTAGCTCACTAAATTTCAGAGGCAAGACACAACAACCACGGATGGCTACCTTTGGGACTGAAATCTTTTCCTTCTCCGTGAATCATGCCAATCATTTTCTTCAGCAGCTCATCGCATTTCAAACTGGGTTTCCTCATTTTCCATTGGCACGAGTTCTCCATGATGGCAGCAATCTGGCAGAAAACGAAAATCACGTTCATATTTTATTGCGAGCCATACACTTGGAAGTGAAACTATTGTGTGTGTGTGTGTGTGTGTGTGAAGGCTTGTCGTTTTTTAAGGGTTGCATCAGAGCTGGGATCGGTCACAATCTTACTCACTTGAAAAATGTAAAGCTAAAAGTCGATTCACTGGAATATGATGTGAGTTAGGAAGCAGCAGTAGTAATAACATTAATAATGATAATAATAATAATAATAATAATAATAATAATAATAATAATAATAATAATAATAATAATAATAATAATAATAATAATAATAATAAAACATTGTAAATAATAAAAATAACACCTGAGACCTATATCTATATCTGACGCGTTTCCTTCCGTCAAGGCCGCTACTGCCCATGGAGCCAGAGCTTGTCCCGATTTCTACAGCGTGAGGTGGAACAGGTGATAACAATCACCACCCCCACCCCCCCACAGGATCCTAGTCTGACACAGGTTTTAACTTCCTAGCTGGTGCCTGTACTCATTTGCACCTGGATCGAGTGGGGAAAATACTTGTTAAAATATCTTTCCCAAGGAACACAACGTCTGATCTAGCTTTGCCAGGATTCGAACCAAGTACCTCGTGACCCTAAGTCCGACAGCCTAACCACTCGGCCACAGATGCCACAACGCATCTTCAGTCAGGCATTAATATACATATCTTTTTTTACTTTTTAGTTATCCTCGTGGTGCTTGGGCAGCACATAAGGCCGAAATACACATATCTTACCTGTTGATAAAGCTCTGCATTCTTCCCCTCCAGCTGGTGTAGTATGAACTCAAAGGCCAGACAGATGCCTGAGTAAGTCACCGTTTCTGGCCTGAGGTTGGCAAAGAACGACCACACGCCGATGGCCGAGATGAAAAACAGGGGGAAATCCAGGTAGCCGCAGCCAGCGATGTTGAAGAGCAAATTCTTCACCTGGCCTTGGTCGTCTGGGAGAGCAAAGACGAAATTAGACATGTTTGATACATTCATTGAACTTTACCCCATCCACTGTATGTGGTGATTTCAGGATAATAATAATAAATCTTTATTGTCCTTTTCAGGCAATTCATGTTAGGTTCACATAAATCATTTTACATTTCACAATCCACATAACAAAGCATTCGTAGGCAACGGCAGAGTATAAAAAACCATCCCCTGGTCCAGGTAGGTGGATCGACACCTAGACCCATTGGAGACGGACAATAAAAGGAGGTGCTGTGTGCAGATCATAACATTCTGTGCACGTTAAAGATCTTTTGGCTGATTATAGGGCAGTGCGGGCAAATCAAAAATGCTACTGGAAACCCCCGAGATCACCTTCGTTGTGGATGTGGGTGAAATCAAATCAAAGGAATGGCAATAACATGATAAACAAATTTTTTTTTACAGCTAATTTAGACATGCTGAGTTCAAAGGTAGTGGTTAAAATCGTCTATTTTAAAGATTATTGCAAATCATGTTTAGGATCCACACTACCCCCCCCCCCCCCTCCCATAAAAGGCACATTTGTCACAAAATTAAACTAAACACGTATTATAAAACAAAGGCGCATCACATATTATATATACAAGGGACTAGAAACCGTAATTCTAAAAAGGCTAAAAAAGACAAATCTTTGATAGTTTATAAATGAAACTGAGGATTTACAGTTTGATAAAAAGGTTTACCTTGCTCCTTGCAAAGACTTGTAAACACTCGGCTGTTGAGAGAGAACAAAGAACAAGGGCATCAATAGAAATTTTCTATGAATTTGTTTTCCTCTCTCCTCTTCCTTCCAATCATAATGTGGTCAAAACAAGAATAATAATTAGAGAAAGAAAACAAAGAATATTTTCGAAATAGAACCACCCCTTTCTCTCTCTCTGTCTCTCTCTCTCTCTCTCTCTCTCTGTCTGTCTGTCTCTGTCTCTCTCTCTCTGTCTCAGTCTCTGTCTCTCTCTCTTGATCTGCATTATCTGCATGTGAGTGTTAAAGACATATATACATAACTAACTGCGTGTTCTATAATGTTTACACTTAAGTCATCGCAGATTGACACATAGAACTATAAACAGTGCAAATGAAATTGCACAAAGAATGTCCTTACTTCATGAAAAGCAGCAATGGAGACAAACACACACTAATTTCCTCATTTTTACACACACACACGCAAATTTTCTATTTCTTACACATGCACACATGCAAATTTCCTATTTTTTACATATACACACAGGCTAATTTCCTGTTTTTATACACACAGGCTACCTATATACACACATGCAAATTTCCTATTTTTTACATATACACACATGCAAACTTCCCATTTTTTACATATACACACAGGCTAATTTCCTATTTTTTACACACACACGCAAATTTCCTATTCTATGAGAACCTACCAAACAGCCAGTCTGGCATTTTGATGAGTTTCTGCCCGGTCAAAAACGGCATTCCACAGGGCTTCCATCATGTCACTAATTTTGATGGCCTGGAACGAGAAATGTGTGTGATAATAATAAAGGACTTGCTTGTTCGAAATGTGAGGGTCTATCAGCTTAAATAAAATTTTGTTATCAGTTGAAACGGCAGTCATTCAATTATTTTTTTGAGCCTCCATCCTGTTAAATCCTTACTCTCTTTTTCTTCCATATTGAAATTGCTTTCCTAATCTCTTCTAGTAAAACATAAAGACAAAAGTGAGGCAAGGGGCATGTTGAAAGTGAAGGAAATGACATTAAATAATATTAAAGCACCACAGAAACAAAGACGAGACAAATACAGGGAACAGACCGAAAAAATCTTGGCCGCCATGGGGGTTTGAAACCGCGACCTCTGTGTTGGCACCCATCACCTGGCCATGAAAAGAAAGCGTGCTACCCACAGCTGTTCAAAACGTTCTCTACTCGGTATTTTAGTTCGACTCCGTGCGTTTCCGCCTACCCTCTGCGAAGCGTAATAAATCACCTGTCCAGTCTAGGTCACTGGTGCTAACCGACAGCCGCTCCTTCGAGATCACGATGATTCAGCTTGTCGAAAAGTTATTCCTCATTTTCAATCACTGATATCTGATAGTTTTATCACTTGGAATGATTTATCCTCTGTATCAGTCTACTATTTGACTTTTGTTCTACTGCTTGGAGGAAGTCGCATCTTTTACTGTAGTAACTTTTCGAGATATTAAACGCGCAATAAGGCATATTCCTGGATATTTCTAAACGTGTTTGATTTGTTATCTGTGTGATATAAATTATCAAATAACTTTTTGTGTTTTTGTGTTTGGAAGAAATGTTCATAAATCAGTGAAAATATCAACAACATTTTCAAGAATTTAAAATTTTCCCCCTCCAATCAAAATTTAAACCAAGAATTGAATACGTAAGAATATTAAACCAATATCTATTCAACGTGAGTTTATCTGTTCCAGTGGTTAATTTTACTACTACGACTATTCAACACTCTGTGATATACGTTTAATCTTTATTCACAAGAACAAAAGAACAATTTCAATCATTGATTTTACACAGCGCGCGGCACTTCACAACAAAGTTTTATCTACGATATAAAAATAATCCAAGGTACATATCCGTGTTTGTGGTCTTTGGTTCCAAAGTCTACAATGCAGTCAGGAGCAAGCAACTGTCTCCCTCGAACATTAAATCAATAAAGAATGATTTTCACAGATTTCAAACATATGGCCATGAGCATAAGAAGAATATTGGCATTTATGACAACAGTGTGCATCTGTCACTTAAAGTTGTGCAAGTGAATAAAGCTGCCCCACCATATCTCCACATACTTTCAAGGATCGTTTTAAGATATCATCGCCTAGTACTAGAGGAAGCTGCAGATCAAATTGATGTTAGCATTTCAAAATAGCCAGAAAAAGAAGATAAGGGTGTAGCAGGCTCCTTCGTGAGTTTGGAAAGAGCCGGGAAGGGCCGAGAAACTTCAGGAAAAAAAATCGATAAGCTTCAGATATGCTCATATTTTAGTATTGACGGTAGCACAGAACAAGCACAATTTCGGAAAGAATTATCAGAAGAAGAAAATCTTTAACATCTGAAACATGAAGCACTGAGCCCCCGATCTGGTCCTGTATGCTCCAACCTTGACAGAATATTAGACTCTCACAAAATCACACACAGTCACATCACAGTAGGTCATTCATAGAAAACCACTGCCACAAATACCCTACCTTGAAAGTATACATGCATTGTAGACACAACTCAAAACACAAGCAAACACAAGCAAACACAAAGCAAACACAAGCAAACAAGACAGGCAGGGAGTATCGGCCACGGCTGCGCTCAACTAAAAACGAGCGGCTGCTAACAGCTGTGTACCAAACAAGCCACTAACGCTCCTTCACGGGACTCCAGCATTATTTTAACGTCATTGACATTCACTAGTGAAACATGAGCGCTATACAAAACCTTGTGCCATTGGCTGGCCAGTACCTGTTCGTGCTGAATAAAGGAGCCTAGAAGAGTTAACAGCGATCTTTCCGAGTCTGAGATGAACACTCTTGCTGGTGACCGTTCCGCTTCCTTTACTTTCAAGAGCTGATTGAGTACGTCTTCATCCAAACTCTTTAGAGTCTGTTTAAACACGACAACAACAACAAAAAAGAGAGAAAGAAAAGATTACAACAAAATATAAAAAGGGATGTATATGCCAGATACACATTTTTTTTTTTTTTTTTAAATATCTGAAACTCTTGAATATTGGAAACTTGTTTCAAGAAAATGAGAGAGCCAAGTTTTAAATCTAGATTAGACCTGGATTCTATTAGATCTCTAGTTGGTCTTTAAGTCTGGCAAAATACGAAAAAATTAAAGCTTGATAGTATTAAAAAGATCTGTACGACTGGAATCTAATTCTGGACCCGTAGCAAAGCAACAAATAATTTTCCAATTGTTACTATTAGAACAACACTTTGGGTGAACTACACAAAATTTCCAAGCTTCTACTTCCCCCATTTGTTGTGGTAGAGTTAAGATTAGCGGCATCTTTTTCTTGTGTAGACATATGTTTCTCCTTTTTTCTTTTTTTTCAACTACAAAGGAAAATATCATACACTTCACTTTAAAAGTGAATAAATTTTTTTAAAAAGTACATTCTTAACAAAAGTACACGTCTTTTGGATAAATAAAAAGAATAAGACACAAATAAAAAATCTTTGAGCTCTAAAAAAAACTGTTGCTGTAAAAATAGATCAATCACTTACCGATATGACTGCAGTTATGAGGTGAGGCCACACGGACGCTGCTGAGTTGTTGTCTCCCCTTCCACAGATTTGTCCAGCAGTGTGGTTGACATCGGGGGTCTCGCACGCCAGGTAGTGCCGCAGGTCACACTTGACAGCCTCCAGCACTGAACCGAAGCCGGTGAAGGGAATCAGTTTCTGAAACACATCCAGGGTAGGGGGTTGCAAAAGAAGATTATACATATCATATACAAGCATGTTACACTGCGAGCTATACCAATAACGATTATAAGATCGGGTTAGTATTCGATCCTGAGGTTACACATGGGTAGGCGTGAACAGTACTACTCCAACCTTTTGACTGATTCTAAAACCTGTTGGAAATGGTGGCCTGGGTGAATGAAAATTCTACTAAAAGTCGGGGAAACAATGAAATTTTCAATAATCAAACGTCACTTCTGGTAGAAAATTCCACAAAATGAAAACAATTTTGGAATCATTGAGAATATGCAAAATACGGTTACTCTTAGTGGCCTTACAACAGAGCCTCTGGTCCACAAAGAACGATCAACTCAGAATCATGTGTATACAGGTTGTGCAATGGCTTGATGGCTGGAGATTTACCTTGTCCACCATATTCGATGAATTCAGAGGAAACGACAAGATGAAAGACTTGTGAAAGAGTGGAATGGAAAGAACTAAAAACTACCAGTATCCCTCGCCAACCACCCATGACGAACAATGGAAGGTTTGTTTGTTTGAAGAAAACCCTGTCAATCATGACGGTAATTTCAGTAATGGGGGGGGGGGTGTTTGGTTGATTTTGTTTTTCCTCCATTATCCAACATGCTAGACAAGATCGAGATTAACCAGGAAACAGCTTGAGTACATTGCACACACTTCAAAAGATAAAGATAAAGATAAAGATAAAGATAAAGATAAAGATAAAGATAAAGATAAAGGTAAAGATTTAAAGATAAAGATAAAGATAAAGATAAAGATAAAGATGGATTTGTAGTCAGGGTCACCGGTTGTACATCATTTATCTCCCGGCAGGCCATTTCATTCAAAGTTCTTCTCAACTCTGTGTGGAGTTAACAGTACATCAGCATGTTAGGTGCTTTGTACTAACACATGTCAAAATTAAAGACTTAAGACTTAAGCTGCAGTTTGTTGGCTGTCATTCAAGGTGACTTAGTTGGCTTTAGAGTGTTTTGTGACATGAACAGTAAAACAAACCCACAGACTCGCCTTCACACCAACCTTTCAAACTCTCTGACTTTTGACGGTTTCCAAGTTTCTACCCTCTACAGTATTCTAAACTAAACGTCCTTGCCACATCACAGCAAATATACATTTCGCATAATCTAAACAGAAGTCAAGGAGTCAAGCACACTAAGTAGTTTTAAAACAAATAATGTGAGATAAGATCTATAAAAACTTAAAAAATAAATCAATCAAGAACCAGATTCCTCCATACTAACGTATTGAGGCGTTGTAGTAAAACCGTAGTGTTGTGAGTTTGTGATCACGAAAACACTGGTTCAAAACCCATGGCTGATCAAGGTGTTTTTTCCACGACATTGTACTCTTAGAAATGGGGTACTTCACTCTACGTTCCTCACTTGACTAAAGCGCGAATGTGTACCCAGCTATAAGTAGAGAAAGATCTTGTCAGAGTGTTAGTACGAAGTGCCTAACAGGTCGTTGTACTGTATGCTCCGATGAGAGTTGAGAGGGACATTCAATGAAATGCTGGTCTCCTGGGGGATAATTAACGATGTACAGTCGGTGAGCCTGCACTTGGCGAAGGGGTATGGACTATAAATCTATATTAAGTATCTATTTAATTCATAAATAAAAAAATATAAAAAATAGATTACCACTTTCTTCACAGAAGCCACGTCCTCTTTCTCTGAGCTCTTTCTTCTCAATCTGGCCTTGATGCTGCCTTCATTTGCATTTCCGTCTTTTTGGCTACGGATGTAAACAAAAATAAATTAATAGTGAAAATGATAAGCGTGAAGCCCGCAATGAATTCATCTCCAACAGACCGCTAGTGCAGTAGGTAAGCTTCTTTTGTTTCATTATTCAAATTTCCCCGTCTCCCATATTATGCGGTGATTCCAGGGTGAAGTACAGGGGCACAGCAAGATAAAAGACAAGGTGAAAGAGTGAAAGGAAATTAGTAGGATCTACCGGCGGCCCCCGCCAACCGTCCACAGCAGGTAGACTTCAGTATGAAAAGGTAGAGCATAGCAGCTTTAACTCCAAAGATCCCATACACCAACTTGACAGAAAGTCCCAGGTCACACTATTCAGACTCACGGCTGGATACAGCCGTCTCCACCAACATAAATATGTATCGCTATGTGAAAGTTGGGGAATCAGAGGGGCGTGAGTGTGGAGCGCCCCACCAGAACACTGAACATATTCTCCAGCAGTGTCCGCTCCACACATCAGAGAGAACAGCGATATGGCCGGGAGAGGCACCTCTGGAAGAAAAACTCTACGGCCCTATGGCGAGTCTGCAAAAGACTATGCAATTCATGGAGACAATCCGCATCCTGATCTGACCCGCTAGTAGGAAGATCGAAGAAGAAGAAGAAGAAGAAGAAGAAGAAGAAGAAGAAGAAGAAGAAGAAGAAGAAGAAGAAGAAGAAGAAGAAGAAGAAGAAGAAGAAGAAGAAGAAGGAGAAGAAGAAAAGGTAGAACTCTGAAATAACGTATAACATAGCTGCTAATCTATACAAATACTTAATGGAAAAACAGACTTTGTTTTGCCCGTATGAAATCCACCCGCTGGCTCAAAGGACAAAAATATTTCAGAAAACACGGATGATCCAACTTTAATTAACCGCTGTTTTAAGGTAAATAACAGAAAGTACCACGATCACTGGCCTTTGTGGTGAACTACGACAGCAGTTTTGCAAACTCAGAATTTTCAACACTGCAAATTTCTTTTGAACAACTTTAGAATCAGAATGGTGTCTCAATACTGTCACCCCCAATTTCTTTTGAACCTCTGCCGTTAACTTTAGAACTCAGAATGGTGTCTCAACGCTGTCACCCCAATTTCTTTTCAAATCTCTGCTGTTGATTTTTAAAGTTTTGTTTGTTAAAGAAACCTCATGTATGAAAACTTTTCAAGGCTTAACTTTCAAAACCAAAAAAGAACCGACACGATAGAATTGGTGTCTTTACAAATATTACTATAAGTATGTACATTATTATTTATTTGCCCCCGGTTTGAAACTGTTTCTGTCCAGATTAACCCGCCTCCTCCTCGATTTGAACTCAGAATGGGGACTGCCCACTGTATCATACGTTTGTCGGTGTGTTTCAGCTACCACCACGAGATGACTTTGTGAAAGACTTCCTCCCTTCGTGCGTTGCCAATAGTGGTCATGTACCAATTTTATTCAGAGAAAGGAACATAGACAATCATTGAGCTCGCTCAATGCAACAACAGGAGTCGTCCATATTGTCCAAGTGAGTACATAGAGGGTAAATTTTCTTGCCCAAAGAAAAAAGAAAAAAAAACGAAATGCCTGAAGTGGGGTTTGAAGTCTGGGTCTGGTGCAATGCCTCTAACAACTCGGCCATCTTGACCCCCCCCCCCATTCCATTAACCATTAAACAAGACCAAAAATAAAAGGACAAAAAAATTGCATGAGCTGTGTGAAACTTGAATCAAATCCAACCCATGTCAATATGGAACGTGGCATCAACAGCCGAGCGGTCAGGCTGCCAGACTGGGGATCATGAGGGCCCCGAGTTAATCCTAGCAAAGCTAGGTCCGATTTTGTGTTCTTTGGGAAGGACACTTAACGGGTATTCCCCCCCCCCCACTCTGCCCAAGTGCAAATGGGTGGTGGTGCCAGATTAGCGCCCTGGCCAGGAGGTGATTATTATCGCCTGCAACGGCTTTGGCCGAACTTTACTTCACAACCCTTGGTGACAATGGAAAGCAAAACAAATTTGAGTTCAGTCTGTTACTTGCTACATTGGACTTTATCTCATCCACCTTATGCTGTGATCTCAGGATGAGTTGAGCAGATGAAACAACAAGATGAAAAAAACGTGAAACGGTGAAAGGAAAGAAGTAACCACCCCCCCCCCCCCCCCCCCAAGACTCCAAATGGTGGATGGGGAAAAGATCAGGCAACTTGAACTTGTGTAATTCCTGACCCATGAACACGCCCATGGAGCAAATTCAACCATAGAATCCCCCCCCCCCCCCCCCCGTCATGCTTATTTTCTTTGACATCCCACAATTTCTGTAGGTGACACCACACTCCAACCCCCCCCCCCCCCCCATACACACAGAAATACTCTTAACAGGTGCGCACACACACACACGCAAAGTGTGGAACAAACCGTCCCAGCACTGACAGCCCATAGAGCTGGAGCTTATCCTGGTTCCCACATGTGAAGTGGAACAGGTGATAACAATGACCTCTTGGACAGAACGCTGGTCTGTCGTAAAATTTGACCCCTAGCTGTAGCTGGTAACCATTTGCAGCTGGGTCCAGTGGGGAAATTTGTATGAAGTGTCTTTCCTAATGAATACAACGCCTAGCATTGCTAGGTTTCGAATCAAGGACCTCATAATCTCAAGCCTGACGACCTAACCACTACGCCACAGTACACAAATAACAACAAATAAACAACAAAAAACAAAAAAACACAATAGAACCCAGTAAAAAAGCAAAAATCTTCAAAAATGGCCTACCTGTTGCCTGATGGCACCTTTGCCTTGGACAATCTCTTCTTGGTTTTGGCAATTGCTCCACTATTGTCACCTTTGACCTTTGTGGTATCTAACGACGTCATACTTTTCCTGGCCCGCGTCTGCAAACTTCCAAGAGGCATGGCAGAAGTGGCCTTTGGCGTGGTCACTGGTGCAAGGAGGGGCAAGAGAAATGGAGGCACCCTGTAGAATTCCTCCATCTCCTTCAGGAGTTTGCGGAACGTTCGGTTATCGATACGGCTGCAGAGGACTGAGATCTCCTCATTGACCACCACCATGTCTATCGCTTCTGGGGAACTTGAATCTGCAATTTCCCCTTCCGAGAGATCATCCTCAGATTGTGCGTGTATACTAATCGGAGATTTGATGGCTCCTCCTGGCGGCGGCGCTGTTTGATCGACGGCACAATGGTGTCCAGGTGGCGCAGTTTGAAGAGGTGCGACCAATGAGTTGTCGTCGCTGTCTTCAATTTGTGCCGGACGAGAAGCGGATTCTTGTCCTTGTACTCCTTCCTGCGCAGACTCATTGCTCTGACTAACAAAGTTGAAATCTTGTCGCATGGTATTGATCTCAATGGTGTCATTTACGTTTGACGTAGACGGAGAAAGAAGGTCATCCATAATTGCGCTTCCGCTCACCGATTCCTGCCTTTGCTCCCCATTATTCAAGGGAGAGAATCCAGCATCATGTTTCGATGCTTCTTCATCGCTGTCAGAACGTTCGTTCGTCGTGAGTAACAGAGAGTCGTCAGCCTCAAATTCATGTATCTGCAAAGGGGTGTCACTTGGTGAGTCTGGACTTTCCCATTCCAAAAACTCATCTGCTTTACTGCTATCTAACTCTTCAGTTGGCTTGTCTGTCAGTTCAGCAATAACAATAGAGGCGTGTTCCTTTTCTTTGTGTCTAACAGCAAAGATTTCTTTCCATTTTGTAGGTGGCTCTGTGGTTGGGCGGTCAAGCTTATCCAGCTCTAAATCTCTTGGGCTTCTTCTAACGCCATCCCGATAAATTGGTCCTCTGTTTTGTGAACTTCATTCGTGTTGGATGATTCAAGCTCTTCTTTCTGCAATCTAGCATTGTCTGGCAAATCTGAAATGATCCAATCCATCAATTCATCGTGTTCGTTGCTCTCCTGTTCTTCACTCCCCATGTCTGTTTCAGAGGTAACAAGGAGGTTGTCATACTCATCATCTCCACTCTCATTGATAAAAGCTTTCACATGGATGGGATCAAATGTAGCTGCATCTGAAATCTCATGGGCCGTCCCTTGACCGTCTCCGGGGCGATTATCTCCAGTTATGGGTACGGTCAAGGTTTCCGGAGATTCAGATCCGTTTATCTTGAAGGGAACATCAGTCGAGGAGTCTGACATTGCAGATTCCACGACGCCATCTCCTTTGTCTGTTTCCGTTGCCTCGTTACGGCAGTCTGCCTCTTGCTCAGCCACCACAGAGTTGTGACTCTGGTCTTTTACACTGGTTGCAATGTCTGTTTCCCTATTTGCTGGGGCTCTCAAGTCTTGGGCGGAGTCAAAACTCTGCTCGTCTGAAAATGGTCTGCCCCTCGTGTCAACTTTCTCATCATAAGTGTTTGAAACTGCCGAACTCAGCTTTTTGTCAGAGTCTGAAATTGGAATTCTCCCCAGGAGGCTTGCCGTCTGCCTGTCATCAGGGATGGCGTCGATTTCCTCACTCTGATCATTTGACATGGGTGAATAGCCTGTGCCGTTATCATCCTCTACCCTACTAGATGTTAAAGCTTTCAGTTTTGCAGCTAACTCTTCAATAGAAAGACGTCCATCAAATGCTAGCCTTTGCCGAGAGACTGGACTCTTCCGGTGCAAATGAGCTGCTTGGCGACTATCATCACTAAAAGTAACATCGTGGGGAGATTTCTTTGACTTTTTACAGGCAGACAACGAACATTCAACTTCGATGGCGGCGGGGAATGTATTGCCCGATTTATCTGTGCTTTGACAATCTGGTAAAGGTGGTAAAAGCGTAGTTGAGTGCGAGATTTTGTCAATCGGATCAAATTGCTTTTCTT
>JAXRKP010000611.1:45000-50000 GCA_037039925.1 Doris montereyensis | reverse complement strand
GGGCATCTGAACCCATACACCGAAAGGTAGAATGGGAACTGATAAAGAAAGAAAGAAATTTAATAACAAAAAGAAATTGGAGTGTATGGACAGATCTAGAGTACTATATACGTATTACATTTTTAAACAACATTGACTATATTCTAAAGTATTTACAAATATTTTCTGAAAGCTTTTGATTTTCTCATAAGTGCTTTTATGTTGTGCTTTATGTTTGTGCCTGGACAGTCGTCGAGTAATATTAGTCAGCTACGAAACCCTGAGATCACCGCCCATGGTGGGACAGAGTTATTTCAAAGAATAAACAAAACAATGTCTCTTCAAAACTAGTCGGCGAAACGGATATCTCCCTAAGCTAATCGGAGGACCAGCTGTCTCTAACTTAGCGTCACAAAGTAATTATACTAATATTTGACTCGCAAATAACGTCTCCGTACAAATCTAGTATCAGCGGCGAGTCTCCCAAAGCTAATCGGAGAAAAGGATGTCTCCTTCTAATCGGAGAAAAGGATGTCTCCCAAATCTAATCGGAGAAAAGGGATGTCTCCAAATCTAATCAGAGAAAAGGATGTCTCCCAAATCTAATCAGAGAAAGGGCTCCCAAATCTAATGGGAGAAAAGGATGCCTCCCAAATCTAATGGCCGAAAACAACAAGTCGTAAATCTAATCGGAGAAAAGGATGTCTCCCAAATCTAATCGGAGAAAAGGATAGTCTCCCAAATCTAATCGGAGAAAGGATGTCTCCCAAATCTAATCAAAGAAAAGCCCGCTGTCTCCCAAATCTAATCGAATAAAAGGATGTCTCTCAAATCTAATCGAAGAAAAGGATGTCTCTCCAAATCTAATCGAAGAAAAGGATGTCTCCAAAAGCGTAGAACCACGTATTCCGGACATGAATTTCATTGTTTGTTTTCATTGCAATTTACACAGTCCTTACATGTCCGTTGACATCATTCGGTGACCTCAAGGTGAATTGAGAGGGAAACATCCGATGAAAGATAAGTAAGAAGGATTAGTGTGTGAAGATGGACCTCCAGGGACTTGGCCCCCACAATAAGAAAGAGGGCAACAGCAAGGTGAAATCTGAGTAGACCACTGAGAGGAAAAAAGATGGAGTTTTTTTCAATAACCCCCCCCCCCCCCACCTACCATAATTTCCCCCACAATGAAAGAGACAACAGCAAGGCGAAATCTGATAGACAACTGAGATGGACCTACCAGAACCTCCCCAACACAATAAGAAAGGACCCAATGTGTCTGAGTCCAACTGAGAGGAAGAAGATGGACCCTCACATCCCCCCCCCACAATAAGAAAGATACAACAACAAGGTTTAAATCTGAGCAGACAACTGGGAGGAAAAAAAATGGACCTCCCATTAAAAACCCTCCAGAAACCCTCACAATATCCTCGGCCAACTGCCTGTATGGGGTAGCGTCAGCTTACGCCCCCCCCACAACAGAAGATCGTGAAATCTGAGAAGACAACATGAAATGCCCATTTTAAAGTTAAAGAGGAACTTGACGAATAATCCACTGAGAAAACCCCAACACCCAACAAAGATACACTGCAAGGTCGAAATCTGAGTAGACAACTCGGAGCTGAAGGAAGGAACAGAAAGCCAGTTGGGCCTTTTGAAGTGATCCCATGCACACGCACCACACACATACAATAAGAACACGGACACAACAGCACAAACACAAAAACCCTCCCCACTGAGAGGAAAAACAAATAAACCACCACGTTTGCCTGTGAGGCAACTGCCCACCGTATGACTTATCACATGGCGACACATTTGACTGAACACCCCTAACCAGCCTGGTTATTCTGGTTAGTTACATTATAATACTTCACACTCTAATGTCGAATCTTATTCTTATAAAATCGTTTAGATCAGATTTTTCGTATCTTTCTCTCATGTTTGTTTAAATTTGCCTCCCATCCACCATTGGTAGGCCTCTGTGACAACGCTCACTAACTACCCATAACTATACTATACTATATCCTATGGTTCCACCCGCATTTAGAGGTTATGACGCGTTAAATAAACAAACAAGTTAAACTCTTTATGACTGGTCAATTGGTCACTTTAATGGCTCGTTTGCATCAAGAGCGTTTGCTTTGACTGTGGGCAGAGATCCAGATGGGGGTGGGGGGGGGGCCTGGTTCTATGATCTCGATTCCGGTATGTTGTTATATTTCTTTACCAACGGACGGGCGTCCCACTAGTTAAGGGTTGGGCCAAGGTTTCTAGAGTCTGGGGCTATGGTTTTACTATCACGTAAGGACACATGCAAACACTACTACTACTACTACTGTGGTACAACTACACTAACTACTACACTACTAACTACCACACCAACTGTGGTTTTACTATGTCATGGGTTTGATCAAACAAGCACACCACCTTTTACTATGGACTGAGAATGGCTGTGACAGTGGGGCTGTCAGTTTTACGATGTTATCATTCAATATCTATGTCTGGGAAAACGATGAGGAAACCACCCTGGTTAAAGACAGCAATATCTGGTTAGGTGGAAAACATTAAACGACGACAATACCTAATAAAAAATATCTATAAATAGAATACTATTTACAATTATAAAAAGCTATCTAGATGGGGATTTTTTGTTTCTTTCTCTTATGTTTGGCCCTCCTCTAACTTTTTTGACCCTTATCCACCATAGTGGTTTGACCTCTAGTACTATGAAAGTAATTTGACAATACCTTTTCAGTTTTCCTCAATATCTTTGTCTCTTCGTGTGTCTGTAATGACACATCTGGTTGCCTAATAAAGAGCATATCTAGAGGTTTGAGTCTGCTGCCAAATAAACAAACAAACTGCCAAACAAACAAACGTCTGTTGTAATTGTCTTGTCGTTTCAACGCCTGTGTTTGTGTCTGTCTGTCTGTGTCTTCTGTCTGTTGGCTGTCTGTCTGTCTGTCTCAGTTTTGCTTTGGTTTGTGTCAACAGAGAGGACCTACCAGTCACTCTCTCTCTCTCTCTCTCTCTCTCTAGTTATCTTTCTAGAGGGGGGGTCCTTAGCTCTGGTCGTCTCCATCTTGGATTATGAAATTCCTCAATAAAATACAAAAAACCCTTGTCTAAAGGGTTGGGATTCAGTCTCTCTCTCTTTCTCTCTCTCTCTCTCACTATCTTTTCTGACCCACAACTAGCCGCTGAAATAATGCAAAAAACGACTACTACTACTACTACTAACTACTAAAACTACCACTTGTCAATCGAAATAAAATATGATTGGTGGCCAGGTGCTACTGGTACACCCAAACAAGAACTACGTCTACAAAAAAACTTTAGTCCAGCTGTTAATTCCAATAAAACGGTACAATCTGGAAAACGATTCTTCCTCTACGACAACAAATAAAGACAAAAATATCTATGTCCTAGCTAAATAAAATACAAAACGACGACAATACTCTCTCTCTCTCCTAGGTCGTTGTCATTTATTGTCGTTTCACTTTCACGCCACTGTGGCTCTCTCAGCTCTCTCTCTAAAATCTTACTTAAACTTCTTTCTCAAACTAAATCTCAATCTCTCTCTCTCTCTCTCTCTCCCTGTCCAAGCTAAATAAAATACAAAAAACCAGTCCTGTCCATAGCTAAATCTTCTAGATGGGTAGTCCAAGCTAAATAACCCGTGAATTTTCCCCTCTCACCCCCACTACCACCCCTTGATGGAGGCCCCTAAATAAATACAAAAACCTTTTCATTTTATTTTCTTGGTCAGATTTCTGTTTACTTTTTTTAAACCACCGCATGTAACAAGCTAAATAAAATACAAAATCAACTCTAGTCTACAAGCTAAAATAAAATACAAAAAATTTTCAACAAGCTAAATAAAACAACCTTCAACTCACTATCCTTGTTTACTTTAATGCTGCTGTGGCATAGTACCATTTTCAATGTTTAAAAAACCCTAGTCCAAGCTAAATAAAATACAAAAACCCTAGTGTTAGCTAAATGGAAATTTCTGAAAAACCCTAGTCCTAGCTTTGAAATTTAGGTGTGTTTAAACCCTTCGTGTTTGCTAAAAATAAAACCAACTTGTCTTAAGCTAAATAAAATACAAAAAAACCCCACCTGTCCAAGCTAAATTAAACACACAAAACACACCAACAATACAAAAAAACCCTTGTCCAAACTAAATAAACTCTCTCTCCCTAGTCCAAGCAAAAAATACCTCACCCCTGTCCAAGCTAAATAAATACAAAAAAATCTATCTAAAATAAAATATCTAAAACCATTGTCCTCTGTCTAAATCTATCTATCAAAAAACTGTCTAGTCCAAGCTAAATAAAATACAAAAAACCCTTGTCCAAGCTAAATAAAATACAAAAAACCCTTGTCCAAGCTAAATAAAATACAAAAAAACCCTTGTCCCAAGCTAAATAAAATATCTAAAAAACCCTTGTCCAAGCTAAATAAATACTTCAACCTTTCCTTCTTTCACTTAAATACAAAACCTGTTTCCAAGTCAAATAAAAAACCCTAAAAATAAAATACAAAAAAACCATTATGCATTTTAAATCTTTTCCCTCCCTCTTCCCTAGTCCAAGCTAAATAAAATGCAAAAAACTTGTCCAACTGTCTGCCCTCCCTCAAGCTAAATAAAATACAAAAAAAACCCTTGTCCAAGCTAAATCTCTCTACCTCTCTCTTGCTCTCTCTATCTCTCTCTCTCTCTCTCTCCTTGTCCAAGCTAAACCAAATACAAAAACTCTCTCTCTCTCTCGCTAAATCTCTACAAAAAACCCTTGTCCAAAAAAAAAATACAAAAAAAACTCGCTTTCTTCAAGCTCTCTCAAATACAAAAAACCCTAGTCCAAGCTCTCTAAAATACTCTCTCCATGTCTCCAAAAAAATACTTCTCCCTAGTCCAAGCTCTAAATAAAATACAAAAAACCCTATGTCAAAGCTAAATAAAATACAAAAAACCCTAGTCAAAAATAAATGCTCTCTCTCTTGTCCAAGCTAAATAA
>JAXRKP010000611.1:32500-35000 GCA_037039925.1 Doris montereyensis | reverse complement strand
CTGATAAGCTCACATTACAACAACAACAACAACAATAGGCCTAATTCATGGATATGTCGATATTTTCAGCCAATGAGAGAGATGCTTAATCTCTGATAAGCTCACATTACAACAACAACAACAACAACAATAGGCCTAATTCATGGATATGTCGATATTTTCAGCCAATGAGAGAGCTACTTACTCTCTGATAAACTCACATTACAACAACAACAACAACAACAATAGGCCTAATTCATGGATACGTCGATATTTTCAGCCAATGAGAGAGCTGCTTAATATCTTATACGCTTAAATTACAACAACAACAACAACAACAATAGGCCTAATTCATGGACACGTCGCTATTTTCAGCCAATGAGAGAGCTACTTAATCTCTGATAAGCTCACATTACAACGACAACAATTGGCCTAATACATGGACACATCGATATTTTCAGCCAATGAGAGAGCTACTTAATCTCTGATAAGCAAGCTCACATTACAACGACAACAACAACGACAACAACAATTGGCCTAATTCATGGACACATCGATATTTTCAGCCAATGAGAGAGCTACTTAATCTCTGATAAGCAAGTTCACATTACAACGACAACAACAACGACGACAACAATTGGCCTAATTCATAGACACATCGATATTTTCAGCCAATGAGAGAGCTACTTAATCTCTGATAAGCAAGCTCACATTACAACAACAACAACGACGACAATTGGTCTAATTCATAGACACGTCGATATTTTCAGCCAATGAGAGAGCTACTTAATCTCTGATAAGCAAGCTCACATTACAACGACAACAACAACAACGACAACAACAATTGGCCTAATTCATGGACACGTCGCTATTTTCAGCCAATGAGAGAGCTACTTAATCTCTGATAAGCAAGCTCACATTACAACGACAACAACAACAACAATTGGCCTAATTCATGGACACGTCGTTATTTTCAGCCAATGAGAGAGCTACTTAATCTTTGATAAGCAAGCTCACATTACAACGACAACAACAACAACGACAACAACAATTGGCCTAATTCATGGACACGTCGCTATTTTCAGCCAATGAGAGAGCTACTTAATCTCTGATAAGCAAGCTCACATTACAACGACAACAACAACGACAACAACAATTGGCCTAATTCATGGACACATCGCTATTTTCAGCCAATGAGAGAGCTACTTAATCTCTGATAAGCAAGCTCACATTACAACGACAACGACAACAACGATAACAACAATTGGCCTAATTCATGGACACGTAGCACAAAGAGGTCACTGCGACGATAGAATTTTCTCTCTTTTTTTGTCAACGTCATATTGGCGAAAGAAAGTTAACTAGGTGGGAAGACATTCAGGCAATGTTGAGAATTACGTCAAGGATGTGGATAGAGTTACGGTTGGTGTGGTCACATGGTGGGGTGGTGGGGAGGAGAGGGGAGGGGAGGGGGTTAGCTTTGGGGACTGTAATACATGTACATGTAGATCTAGTAAATGTTTTCAGTCCGTCAGTGGTATGGCCCAAATAGCTGGTGGGGTTATTTGGCCCATGGTGGGAGATCCGATGTGGGCAACATCCAGTTTGTAAATGCGTAAAGCTTGCTGCACTCTGCTTCACTTGACCATAAACCCATTTTGTAAAAAAAAAAAAAAAAAGCCATAAAGTTTGTATTTTAGTGAACACGTGTCAATGACAGACCAATTTTTATGCAAATATTTGTTTCTGACCGAGTAGATCTAGTTGTGTTTTTGACTTACTTTATCTTTACCTACCATCTTGTCGACGGCAGCCCTTAGATTATAGCCTTCGCGACATGTAGAATCTAGATCTAGATCTAGATCTAAAAGATATACGGTGTAATATCAACTTTTCAGGCCTTTACAGCAGTGTTTTGGATTAGAGTTGGGGGGGGGGGGGGGAGGGCGGGGGTTGGTCACGAGGCGGTGGGAAGGGCTGGCCCTTGGAATTGTGGTAGAAGATCTTTCATGTTTTCAATATTACACGCCCCAAATAATACTCTTCTAGTATTATGGCCAGAAATTGTTATCGTTTTTTTTTTTTATTATTAGAGTTAGCTTTTTTGTTTTGTTTTAAACATTATCAATTAATACTTTTTTATTATTATTATTATTATTATTATTATTATTATTATTATTATTATTATTATTATTATTATTATTATTATTATTATTATTATTATTATATTTATTTCAAGCTTTCTAAGAATGATTCCCAACGCTTAGATATCTACATTAAATTCTATTTTCTTCATTCATTCTCCAGGATGCTCTGGAGAGAGAGAGAGAAAAGGGAAGCAACTGTGGACTACTCCAAACACTGGACGACAACTTCACGACACCTGTCACACACACACACACACACAATCCAACCAAATAGATGCATGGCGTCTTAAACCTGAACTAGACGTCTTCTAAAACAAAGGCCATCATTTCGACGAGTGTACCCTTGCTGTACATGAAGGACACCTCTAGAATAT
>JAXRKP010000611.1:5000-27500 GCA_037039925.1 Doris montereyensis | reverse complement strand
GTGTTTCTCACCGCTCCCCCTCCCTCTCTCTCTGTCTGTGTCTGTCTGTCTGTCTGTCTGTCTGTCCCTCTCTCTCCTCTCTCTCTCTCTCTCTCTCTCTCTCTCTCTCTCTCTCTCTCTCTCTATCTCTTTCTCTCATACAAACACACACACACACACCCTCAATCTTTCTCGTGAAACGATTCAAGTGTTTCAACTTGCCTTCAAGTTCTATTGTTCTACACACACACACACACACACACACCCAATCTTTCCGTGAAAGGATTCAAGTATTTCAACTTACCTTCAAGCTCTGTTGTTCTAACTTCCAATTTCTGTTTCCTTATTAGAAAGAAAAAATACAAACAAAAGCACATCAGTAGAGGAGAAAATGAAACTTTAAAAAAAACAACAACCCCACAACAATCACCATACTAATGTTTATAATGTCATTGATACGTGATGGCCTGACCCTTCTTCTTCATCACCTTCTTACTCTTCTTCATCTTCTTTTTGTTGTTCTTGCTCTTCGTTGTTATCTTCTTCTCCATCTTCTTCGTCATACTACATGTACAATAGCTGCCACCATCTTCAAATTGAAAAAAAAAGAATATAATGCTCTCACCACGCAAACCAATTTCTAATTTGCTTTTGCACGTCCCAACCCATAACGTGTCAGAAAATATCGGTAATTTAACTTTAATCAACTAACTTTAAGAGCAAAAAGTCTGTCGATAGCTGGCCTTACTGGCAAAGGGCGACGGTAGTTTCGTGAACTCAGAACGGCGTCACTGGATTTTCATCCCAAATCTCTCTCTCAGTCTCTGCCGTCAACTTTGTGTTTCTGACTTTTCTAGGCGTGTGGCGTAGTATGGTAGCTTGCCATTGCTTTCCACGATGGCACCTTCAACTTCAACTTCGCAAAGTCTGAATAGGCCTAGCTACCCATTTTGCCGCAGGGCTGACGACAGGAGGGACGGAAAAAATTGCCCGGAGAGGAATCGAACTCAGGTCTCCTGAAGGCCAGTTAGAGCTACGCCAACTGAGCTACCGGCTTATATGTATTGGTATTAATTCATTGTGTCCCCTGCTGTGAGCGTTGAAGCTCATGCTCTTCCACATTCCTCCACCGCTGGTCACCCTCGTCAAGTTGTTTACTTTCTTTGTTCACTTTCTTTGTTCACTTTCTTTGTTTACTTATCATATCTGCACCAGAGCAAAACAAAACAAAAACACTCACTTGTTTTGTACTGCAACCAATTGTTTCTTCAAGGAAGTCACAGTGCCCTGTAGGTTTCTGGTCTCTTCATCCAGCGCTGCTTTCTGGTTCCTAAAAGCCTGCAAGAGACAACCACGGTCGGTCGCTACTGTTAATTGGTGGGTTTTTTATATATTTTCAAAATTATAATCAATCATCTGAGAAAAATGTATATGATGATCTCAGGATGAACAAAAAAGAAAACAAATAAAAGTTTAATAACAAGATGGGGAAGAAAAAAATGTACAAGCCCTACCAGCATTTGCCTGCCAAACTAATATGAAACAAGACCGAGACAATCAATAGGAATGAAGTGATAAAAAGACTTATGAGAGGTCTCTCTAATCCACAGTGGTGTTGGTGGCCAAGCGGTTAGGCTGCCGGAATGGGGATCATGAGGTTTCCGGGTTCAAATCCTAGCTACTAGTAATGCTAGTTCCGACGTGGTGTTCCTTGAGGGGAAAATCACGCACCACGCATTTCCCCCACTCTACCCAGGTGCAAATGGACGCAAGCACTCGCTTGGGAAGTAAAACGGCGTCGGACTGAGTTGCGTCCTGGCCAGGAGGTGATCATTATCACCTGTACCACTCCACACTATTGAAACCGGGACAAGCTCCAGCTCTATGGGCCGCAACAGCCTTGAATGAACTTTACTTTATATTCTCTCTCTAATCCACAACAGCCTTGAAGGAACTTTGCTTTATATACTCTCTCTCTAATTCACAACAGCCTTGAAGGAACTTTGCTTTATATTCTCTCTCTAATCCACAACAGCCTTGAAGAAACTTTGCTTTATATATTCTGATATTCTCTCTCTAATCCACAACAGCCTTGAAGAAACTTTAATCCACAACAGCCTTTTATATTCTCTCTCTAATCCACAACAGCCTTGAAGAAACTTTACTTTATATTCTCTCTCTAATCCACAACAGCCTTGAAGAAACTTTACTTTATATTCTCTCTCTAATCCACAACAGCCTTGAAGAAACTTTACTTTATATTCTCTCTCTAGTCCACAACAGCCTTGAAGAAACTTTTACTTTATATTCTCTCTCTAATCCACAACAGCCTTGAAGAAACTTTACTTTATATTCTCTCTCTAATCCACAACAGCCTTGAAGAAACTTTACTTTATATTCTCTCTCTAATCCACAACAGCCTTGAAGAAACTTTACTTTATATTCTCTCTCTAATCCACAACAGCCTTGAAGAAACTTTACTTTATATTCTCTCTAATCCACAACAGCCTTGAAGAAACTTTGCTTTATATTCTCTCTAATCCACAACAGCCTTGAAGAAACTTTGCTTTATATTCTCTCTCTAGTCCACAACAGCCTTGAAGAAACTTTACTTTATATTCTCTCTCTAGTCCACAAACAGCCTTGAAGAAACTTTACTTTATATTCTCTCTCTAGTCCACAACAGCCTTGAAGAAACTTTACTTTATATTCTCTCTCTAATCCACAACAGCCTTGAAGAACTTTTTATATTCTTTGAAGGAACTTTGCTTTATATTCTCTCTCTAGTCCACAACAGCCTTGAAGAAACTTTACTTTATATTCTCTCTCTACAACAGCCTCCACAACAGCCTTGAAGGAACTTTGCTTTATATTCTTTATGTTCTCTCTCTAATCCACAACAGCCTTGAAGGAACTTTACTTTATATGCTCTCTAGTCCACAACAGCCTTGAAGGAACTTTACTTTATATTCTCTCTCTAATCCACAACAGCCTTGAAGGAACTCTACTTTATATTCTCTCTCTATCCACAACAGCCTTGAAGGAACTTTAGTTTATATTCTCTCTCTTATCCACAACAGCCTTGAAGGAACTCTAAGGAACTTTACTTTATATTCTCTCTCTTATCCACAACAGCCTTGAAGGAACTCTACTTTATATTCTCTCTCTTATCCACAAACAGCCTTGAAGGAACTTTAGTTTACTTAAATTTACGGTGAGTCTGTCTCAACGATTCGACGGATATGTGGATGTGTGTGACAAACAAAAGAAATATTAATCGTCACATACTTTTTGTTTTGTTTAATTGAAATTTACCCCGTCCACCATTGTGGTGATCTCAGGGTGGATTAAGAGGAAACAGCAAGAAAAAAGAAAATTGAAAGAGCGCAAAGAAAAAAACAGGACCTACCAGTGACTGATTTAACATGAAACACATATTGCAGTTTTTAATGCCCCCTAGCATATAATATAAATTGTTGTATTGATTTCACGGAGTGACAAGAATATACATCTACGTTTGAAATTAAGATCAACTAGAGCCAAACGAGAGAGAAAGCAGCAAGGGAATTTTAAGATTTTTTTGCTTTGAAATCTAACTCACTTCATCTCAGGTCTAAGATTCCCATCTTGCTGTCTCAATTTCAGTTAGCTTCTAAGGATTTCTTTAAAAACACATATTTTTCAAATTCACAGATCAGGAAGAGAAAATACTTAATTTCAGTTAGCTTGATGAAAGAAGAACATCACTCTGTGCATTGTTATGTTTCATTTCACTCAACAGATTTTTCCAGAGTGAAAGGGAAATCACAACTCAAAGTCATTGGTGGAAGAGATGAAGCGTAGCGAACGTCGTTCCGATAGATCAGCATTATGGTTGAGTGAGTAAACCGATTCGCGTTTACATTAAACGGCGGCCATCTTGTTCTGTGTGTTCAACTTCCCCTCCGCTGTGACAACCTGGTTTTTAAAAACATTTTTTCTGACTTCATACCAACTGATCTTACAGTTACAGTGGTCTTCACCTTCACGCTAGTACGTTCGAAAGGTCACGTGAAGATGCCCTGATCTATCTTTTCTTGTATTCTGTTCTAACTTTAGTACAACAACGTATTATGTGACAAATGAGAGACAACAAAATAAGAAGTGTGTGACTTGTTGGTTTGAATACGGTGGGCCCACATTGGTAGCTGTCGGTTTGAACACGGTGGGCCCGCATTGGTAGCTGTCGGATTAAACACGGTGGGCCCGCATTGGTAACTGTCGGTTTGAACACGGTGGGCCCCATTGGTAGCTGTCGGTTTGAACACAGTGGGCCCACATTGGTAGCTGTTGGTTTGAACACGGTGGGCCTGCATTGGTAGCTGTCGGTTTGAACACGGTGGGCCCACATTGGTAGCTGTCGGTTTGAACACGGTGGGCCCGCATTGGTAGCTGTCGCTTTGAACACGGTGGGCCCCATTGGTAACTGTCGGTTTGAACACAGTGGGCCTGATTTGGTAGCTGTCGGTTTGAACACAGTGGGCCCGATTTGGTAGCTGTCGGTTTGAACACAGTGGGCCCGATTTGGTAGCTGTCGGTTTGAACACGGTGGGCCCGCATTGGTAGCTGTCGGATTAAACACCGTGGGCCCGCATTGGTAGCTGTCGGTTTGAACACGGTGGGCCCCCGTTGGTAGCTGTTGGTTTGAACACGGTGGGCCTGCATTGGTAACTGTCGGTTTGAACACGGTGGGCCCACATTGGTAGCTGTCGGTTTGAACACCGTGGGCCTACATTGGTAACTGTCGGTTTGAACACGGTGGGCCCGCATTGGTAGCTGTCGATTTGAACACGGTGGGCCCGCATTGGTAACTGAGAGCAGGATGGGTTTATTGGAGCACTCATGGACGTAGGGTAAGACTAAGGGAAGACAGGTAGGGGAGCTAATCTGATTGAAACCAGTAGAAAAGAGAGAAAGAAAGTTACCTTCTCCGCAGCAAGCATGGTATGAAGGTCACTAATCTCCAATGACCTCTTCCTCAATTCCGACTCCAGTCCAGAGTTTTTCTGAAGAACAATGATAAAGCCAGAAAAAGATAAGTTAATTAAAACTTCTACAAAGCTAGTTTCTTTTTAACTTTGTGTACAAATGTCATACAAATGTTGCAATTCAATAAATTACATTTATTCTATTTTATAGTTCTGTGAAATGCTCTTTTTAAAATTTGTTATGAAAAAAGCTTATCACTCTATGGTCATGTCACTGTATGGTCATGTCACTGTATGGTCATGTCACTCTATGGTCATGTCACTGTATGGTCATGTCACTGTATGGTCATGTCACTGTATGGTCATATAACTCTATGGTCATGTCACTGTATGGTCATGTCACTGTATGGTCATATAACTCTACGGTCATGTAACTATATGGTCATGTAACTCTATGGTCATATAACTCTATGGTCATGTAACTCTATGGTCATATAACTCTATGGTCATGTCAATCTATGGTCATGTCACTGTATGGTCATGTCAATCTATGGTCATGTCACTGTATGGTCATCTCACTGTATGGTCATCTCACTCTATGGTCATGTCACTCTATGGTCATGTCACTGTATGGTCATGTCACTGTATGGTCATGTCACTCTATGGTCATGTCACTCTATGGTCATGTCACTGTATGGTCATGTCACTCTATGGTCATATAACTCTATGGTCATGTCACTGTATGGTCATGTCACTCTATGGTCATATAACTCTATGGTCATGTCACTGTATGGTCATGTCACTCTATGGTCATGTCACTCTATGGTCATGTCACTCTATGGTCATGTCACTGTATGGTCATGTCACTCTATGGTCATGTCACTGTATGGTCATGTCACTGTATGGTCATGTCACTCTATGGTCATGTCACTCTATGGTCATGTCACTCTATGGTCATGTCACTGTATGGCCATGTCACTCTATGGTCATGTCACTCTATGATCATGTCACTCTATGGTCATGTCACTGTATGGTCATCCTACTCTATGGTCATGTCACTCTATGGTCATGTAAATCCATGGTCATGTCACTCTATGATCATGTCACGCTCTATGGTCATGTCACCTCTACGGTCATGTCACTCTATGGTCATCTATGGTCATCACTTTATGGTCATGTAACTCTATGGTCATGTCACGCTATGGTTATGTAACTCTATGGTCATGTCACTCTATGGTCATGTCACTCTATGGTCATGTCACGCTATGGTCATGTCACTCTATGGTCATGTAACTCTATGGTCATGTCACGATATGGTCATGTCACTCTATGGTCATGTCACTCCATGGGCATTTCACGCTATGGTCATGTCATTCTATGGGCATGTCACTTTGGTCATGTCACTTTATGGTTACACTACAGTCATGTTACACTACAGTTGTGACTTTATGGTCTTGTCCCACTACAGTCATGTCACTCTACATGCATGTCATGGCAATGTCACACGACAGTTATGTCATTTTATGTCCATGTCATGTCACTCTACAGTCAAGTCAGTCTATGGTCATGTCACTCTATGGTCATGTCATTTTATGTCCATGTCACTCTATGGTCATGTCACTCTACAGTCAAGTAATTCTATGGTTATGTCACTCTTTAGTCATGTCACACTACAATAATGTCATATTATGGCCATGTGACTTTATGGTCATGTCACACTACAGTCATGTCATGCTACAATCAGGTCATGTCATTACAGTCATTTCATTCTATGGCCATGTCACTTTGTGGTCATGTCATTCTATGGTCATGTCACTTTGTGGTCATTTCATTTGATGGTTATATCAATCTATGGTCATGTTACACTACAGTCATGACACTTTGCAGTGGTGTCACTTGATGACCATTACATATTACATGCAACACCCACCTCTTGTCACTTTATGGTTTCATACCATCTACTCGTTGATTGCAGCTGGTCTGATAAAATACTTCAATCCCTTTAAGACAACAAAACAAAAGAGAACAGAAAAAGGTAAGGTCATGTAACTTTGCTATATGTTATCAATCTGTCATTCAATAAAAGGTACTATTTATTTTAGTTTCATGACTACGAAGATTGGAACAAAAAAAGAAAGAAGAAAAATGAGATCATAAGTAAGGGAAAATGATAACTAAAAGCTCTGTCCCTCCCTCCCCCTTTATTTTGTGAAATAACAGTACATGTTTTTAACTCGAAAGAAATAAATGAGAAGTATTAATTTATTGTAAATATAATATCTATAGCACAGTTATCAGTTTCATGTCAAAAAGAAATAACAAATTGATCTAATCTAATGATAGAATGAGAATTAAATCTATAGTGCCGTAATAATTTGACAGAAAAAGAGAATTTTTTCAAAATTAAAACATAATATTATAATAATATGTATGAAGATAGTTTCAAAACACGATTACAGTATATAATTCTACCAGACATGCTCAGGTCACCCAATACACACTACAGTCTTTCTTTGGCATGGTTAAACTATCACATGGTCTACATGAAGGGTTTGTCTTCATATTACATGCACACACCACTTTGTAAATGACCACATGATCTACATGAAAGGTCTGTCTTCAAAGTGAGACACGTATCCTGGTCTGATAAAATACTTTGGAAACTGCCAAATGATCTAAATGAAGGGTTTGTCTTTAGAGTAACTTTGAGACATGCACCACTTTGTAAACTACCACATGATCTATATGAAGGGTCTGTCTTCAAGATTGGACACAACAAAGAAAAAGAAACATGATCTACATGAAAGGTCTGTCTTCAGAGTGAGACACACATCATTTTGTAAACTACCACATGATCTACATGAAGGGTCTGTCTTCAGAGTGAGACACACATCATTTTGTAAACTACCACATGATCTACATGAAGGGTCTGTCTTCAGAGTGAGACACACATCATTTTGTAAACAGTGCCACATGATCTGACATGAAAAATCTGTCTTCAAGTGAACACACATTTTATTTTGTAAACTACCACATGATCTACATGAAGGGTCTGTCTTCAGAGTGAGACACACTGCATCACTTTGGAAACTGCCACATGATCTACATGAAGGGTCTGTCTTCAGAGTGAGACACACATCATTTTGTAAACTACCACATGATCTACATGAAGGGTCTGTCTTCAGAGTGAGACACACACCACTTTGGAAACTGCCACATGATCTACATGAAGGGTCTGTCTTCAGAGTGAGACACGCATCACTTTGGAAACTACCACATGATCTACATGAAGGGTCTGTCTTCAGAGTGAGACACACATCACTTTGTAAACTACCACATGATCTACATGAAGGATCTGTCTTCAGAGTGAGACACACATCATTTTGTAAACTACCACATGATCTACATGAAGGGTTTGTCTTCAGACTAAGACACGCATCACTTTGACAAACGTTATATACTTAGGTGATGTGAATGCGTGATCGTTATAGCTTAAGTGTGTATTTGTGTATCTTTTATTATCTAGGTATGTACTATATTATCATTGTCACCCTGCTTGAGTCATGATGTTCCATATCACACTGTCATTGTAAAGCGCCATTGGAATATTTGTTTTATGGATATTGGCACTACATAAATTATGAATTATTATTAGATCATACTTTACAACTCAATATTCAAAAATTCATTACTGACAGCAGCTAGTATCTTTTTTAATTTTTTTTATAGACTATAGTGAATGTGAGCCATTGATAAATTTGAATGTAAAATATGTTTCAAAATGAAACTGAAGTTTATGTCTCATTTTGAAAATAAACTCTTCACATGCACATGAAACAATTATTGGAATTACACACAACTACACAGTGTGTACACTTATTTTCAATATAGTCTAGAATGGAATTACACACAACCACAGTGTGTATACTTATTTTCAATATAGTCTAGAATGGAATTACACACAACCACAGTGTGTATACTTATTTTCAATATAATCTAGAATGGAATTACACACAACTACAGTGTGAACACTTAGTTTCAATATAGTCTAGAATGGAATTACACACAACTACAGTGTGAACACTTAGTTTCAATATAAACTAGAATGGAATTACACAAACTACAGTGTGTACACTTATTTTCAATATAGTCTAGAATGGAATTACACACAACTACACAATATGTACACTTATTTTTCAATATAGTCTAGAATGGAATTACACACAACTTTTTCAATATAGTCTAGAATGGAATTACACACAACTACAGTGTGTACACTTATTTCAATATAGACTAGAATGGAATTACACACAACTACAGTGTGTACACTTATTTTCAATATAAACTAGAATGGAATTACACACAACTACAATGTGTACACTTATGTTCAATATAAACTAGAATGGAATTACACACAACTACAATAATGTACACTTATGTTCAATATAAACTAGAATGTGTACACTTATTTTCAATATAGAATTACACATAACTAACTATACTTATTTTCAATATAGTCTAGAATGGAATTACACAAACTTGTGTACACTTATTTTCAATATAAACTAGAATGGAATTACACACAACTAAAATGTGTACACTTATGTTCAATATAGACTAGAATGGAATTACACACAACTAGTGTGTACAATTTCAATATAGTCTAGAATGGAATTACAATGTGTACACTTATGTTCAATATAGACTAGAATGGAATTACACACAACTACAGTGTGTACACTTATGTTCAATATAGACTAGAATGGAATTACACACAACTACAGTTGTACATTTATTTTCAATATAAACTAGAATGGAATTACACACAACTACAGTGTCCACTTATTTTCAAACAAGAATGGAATTACACACAACTATCATTTTTCAATATAGTCTAGAATGGAATTACACACAACTACAATGTGTAGACTTAGTTTCAATATAGTTGGAATTACATTGTACACTTATTTTCAGTATAAACTAGAATGGAATTACACACAACTACAGTGTGTACACTTATTTTCAATATAAACTAGAATTTCAGGTCATTTCTATCACAACAAATTTCCAAGATCATTTTCATATGGGTTTTGTTTTTTCTTCAATTTTCATTGGTTAGTCCTTATCTGCTCCAATTTCTGTTTCAGGTTGTCGAAGTCTTTGTGAGAAGTTCTGACTGTCCTAGTTGGTTAAGGATTATCTGATTGATTGATTGATCTCCCTTCCACCATATGGGTGATCTCAGGTAAATTAAGAGGAAACAGTAAGATGCAGCTTGTTAAGCAAAAAAAATAAAACAGCTAGCTTGTAAAGAAGATGCCTGAGAAGTGAGCGCAAAATTGAAAACTTTGTGAAACAAGTGAAACTGCAAAAAGTAGAAAGGACGTCCTTTCAAGCAATTTCTCTAAACTACTAGTGAGTGGATCATCTTTAATTCACTTTTAAAGAAAAATGTTTGAATATTCACATTGACAGGTTTTTTTTAAATCCTTTTCATCGGATTGGATGGTTCATCGTACACATGTGTTTATGACTTGTTGCTGTTTCAACTGTTCCCCAAACCTCTTTATCAAGTAACAACAAAAAAAAACAACCAATCCAGACCATTCAAAATTGTAACTCAGACAGGCAGAAAGATGAAATGTCTCTGTTTCTTCCAGCTTGAAAAATCATCTCACGTTCAAATGAAGTCAATTATAATGTCAAACAAAAATGAGAAATAAGAGAATGATTTTTTTTATTATTTGATTTGATTTATCCTCATCCACAACTAAATAATATATAATAAAATGAAAGACAAAAAATACCCATTAATACTAATTGTTTTGTTTTAAAGTTAAGACAACACGAGTGATTTAAGACATTGTTGTTAAAAAAAAATTCAAACAAAATTTGTCAAAAAGGATATCATCCTGCTTGGTTTTGAAGCGGCGAATCAACAAACTGAAAAAAAAAGAAAAACAAAGAGGGAATAGAATGAAATTGAAAAATCCTTTCGATGCAAAAAACACATGCTATGCTTGTATTTATATCACATAGATAAACAGTAACTGCCAAAGTTATAGGAAACACAATTCTAACCCCCTCCCCCTCCCAAAAATTTTTGTTATGAAGACAGGTAGCCATAGTGGTACAGTTGTTAGACTGCTGGACTTGGGATCATGAGGTGTCCCGGTTTGAATCCTAGCAACGCTATTCTGATATTGTGTTCCTTGGGAAAGACTGAATAAAATAAAACAAGCATTTCCCAAAGACATTTAATAAAATATAAAAGCATTTCTGCCATTCAGCCCAGATGCAAATGGGTGCAAGCACAAACTTGGGAGTAAAAACCTGCATTAGACTGGCATCCCGTCGAGGTGGTGATTATTGTCACCTGCTCCGCTTCACATTATAAAAACAGGGGTAAGCTCCAGCTCTATGGGCCATAATGGCCTTTCTAGAACTTTTAATGAAAACTGCCATATAATCAGTTTTCTTCTCCTTTTCACACCTACCCCCGTCCGACACTCAGGTGTGGAAATTTCAAAAGTGTGTGAATGACAAACTTAAAATTTGATCAATAGACAGAACATGCACACATGTATATTTTAAAATAAATTTTTAAAATGTAATGAAATGAAACTTGAAAAATTCAAAACTTGATGCGTCATATTTTGTTTGTTTCATTAAAATTTCCCTATACCATTTTTTATGTTTCATCAATGAAGAAGAAAAATAAGTAAAAATAAAAAAAGAGTCCAAGGAAAGAAGTAAAACATGCCAGCAACACTCACCAACCACCCACATGTCTCAAGTAAAGTATATAAATATCAACTGTTATTGTGATAGTCTTTCTTTCTTTCATATAACATTACAACTACAGCAATGTTGGCAGTATGATGATATTTTCAAAGAGGAAAAATGAAACCAAAAAAAGGGTTATAATAGGTTAACAGGCATTTTGTCTAAACTAAGATTTTAAAATGCTCTTCAAAGTTATTAAATTCATTCATACAAAACAATCTATGACAGTTCTTGCCTAATAATAAAAAAAAGTGACGATCTTAGGGGCAACTATCTTGGCAAGCAAATAATGTGAGTGAATCATTTCAAATGTCTTCATTAACATACAGTATTAACACTAAACCCTAACGCTGATACTATCAGAATGGGATTTCCCCTTCACTCTGGTAAAATCCGTTTCATGAAATCATAACAAGATACAGAAAGACAGCAAGCAGAGGAAATTAACTAAATTTAGTCTCATTACGTCTGGATATATATGAAGTTTTAAAGAGTAGTAGTGGTAAAATCCCTGGGAGGATCAACAAGATGAAATTTTAGGCCGGCCTACGATTGAGTGAGTTAACTCCTGTTTCCTTTCAGGTGGCATCGGCTGCAAAGTGGTTTGGCTGTCAGACTTGGGACCATAAGGTCCCGGGTTCAGATCCAAGCAAAGCTAGACCCGATGTTAAGACTCTTGGGAAAGACACGTAACACGCATTTTCCCCACTCAGATGCAATGGGTACAAGCATATTAGCTTGGGAGCAAAAACCTGTCTGAGACTCCTGTCAAGGAGGCGATTATCATCACATGTTTCATTTCACGCATTAGAAACTGGATAAGCACCAACCCTATGGGCCGTAATAGTGAAGGTACTTAAGTTGGGTTTTTTTTATAGTCCCTTTAAAACAATTGAAATAACATGCTTGAAATTAAAAACAAAGACTTGCTGATCCTAGTTTTCAATAACACCATCTGTGCACAAAGCAACTTCAAGAGGGATGAAATATTTTACATACTATATACTTATTATCTATTTTTGTCCAAATGGTCATTTTGAAACTAAAATTTAAATTGCTAGTATTTCAACTTTATACTTTATATCAACCACATTTCAAGATTTATAAATTAATCAAAATTAATAAGAGTTCACACAATCTCATTTTACAGTGAAAGAAGGCAAAAATGCGTCTACATATTTATTCACTTACTCTGTATTTATAATTTTCTTCTTTAGGAACTGGAAATTGACACGATGTTCCTTATCCAAACGTTCAGAGTCCTGAAAAAAGGGAGTAATAAATTTGAATTAATATTACAAATTTGAACAATATTTTATATGAAATTCACATGAAAAGTAGACAAACATAGAAACATAGTCCTGCCAACCTTTTCAAATTGTAAAAACAGACTGACCGCATTGTAAACTAATTTTAACATAAATGTGCAGGCCTGCAATATTTTCATAACACGTGTATGTATTAGTAATTTAATTTGAACTAACTCCCACCTTTAAGGTGAATAATAAAACGGCCACTGATCACTGACCTTCCTGGTTAATATAATTGATGATAGTTTTGCAAACCTAGAATGGCATCATGTGGCTTTTTACACCACTTTCTCTGAGACTGCCATTTACTTGGATTTCTCTTATTTTAAAAAATGCAATTGACCCTCAATATACTATACACACATAAATGTACATATCATTTTTATAATTTGCTTTGTACCACAGTAGTAGTAGAAAAGTGGTCTAAGAACCCATCGCCTAACACTCTGGTCCTCCTACCACCCCAATATTTAAGGAAACAGAATATTTTTCTATATAATTAGCCCATCAACAACACACTTGGCCTGTCAAAATGTCGCCAGGAGATAAAAAGACAAGCAGTAAAAATGGAAATTTGGATGTTGGGTTTTATCTCCTTTGAAGTTCGCTTACTACACCGATCTGCATACCATTCCAATTTTTCAATCTCCCGAGGGACAGGTTCTTAATCTTAGACTGCTACTATGGTATTACAGTAGTCTCCACCAAAATGCACGGTCCACAGGTGACAAAAAGAGAGAGACGGCCGGACTGTCTGTCTGGCATACCTTTTATTCAAGTCAGGGAGGGAAGGGGTGGGTAAGGGTTACCAGATCGAGACAGCCAAGACCAGCCATATAGTTGTCGTGTGTATGTGTATATATAGTTAACATAGATCTAGATAACATACACAGACACACGTGTGTGACAGATTTTTGTCACTGGGACGAATCAAGAAGAGGTTATTATCAAGTTTATTTTTCACATCAATTGACTTTTTAAATGCAAAAAATTGAAGACGGGACTTACAAAAACTTGTTGCCTTTTGGCGAAGTCAAGCTAGCCATTGTTCAGTATCGAGTATTGCGTTGTAAAAAGCCTGTGTAACTTCTGTACTACTTTGTCAAGCTAGCCGTTGTTGCATTTCGAGGGGGTAATTAGCGTTGTAATATTCAGTTGCATGATAAAATCGTGCATTATGACAAATCGTGCATCTTGGCGGAGACTACTACATTTAAAATTCTTTTATGAAATTCTTAGAGAGACTATTTAGCATTATAATATTAATGGATGTAAAATGATGTGATGGATATTTTTATATATATATATATTATATAATATGTATATGGAAAGACGTAATACAACTTTTGTTTGCTACAAAGAGGCTCTCGCATTCATAGTTCATGATAAAACTACTGAACTTGAGACTGTAAAGTCCTTGGTTCAAATCCTGGCAATGCTACATTCAGAATTATATTCCTTGGGAGAGCCCCTAAACATTATCTCACTCACTCGAGATGCAAATGGGAGACAACATCAGCTAGGCAGCAGAAAAGGTGTGTACTGTGACAGACTAGAGTCATGTCTAAGAGGCGATGAATAAATAATCATCATATCACCTCTGTTCTACATCATAACAGAAACCATGATACGCTCTGGTATGCGGCATTAAAGGACTGGACTTGAATGCTTACGAGGTTATCATATAGACAATAAAAAATAGTAATGTGAGAAGAGAAGATTTCTCCTCTTGCATTAAAAGAAATGAAATAGAAGCATGTTCCCAAGTCATTAAAAAAAAAAAGTTAAATCTCATTTCTAGCCTGTTTCAGGATGGTACGGAAATGTTACCTGTAACAGGAAAAATAATAATATGGATCCCATTCTAAGATTCCTTTTTTTCACAACTTTATCATCTTCATGGGGAAAGAGTGGCATGTTCAGCTGGCTGCATGAAAAGAGTCAGAAAAGCCCAGCTCGCGTACGAGTCGGTTTCCTACTCCTATTACTCCTGCTTTAGTACCAGTTTTTTAGTAGTGTAATTTCCACTGTCGTGCCTATGTCAGAAGTACTAATCCAGGAATAATCATAAGGAAACGACTTAAGACCATAATTTGGGACGTAGGCCTATTCGTAGAATGGCGAGGAGAGTTTTATATTTTGATTTACCTACTTCCACAACCAAGGTGATCTCGAGTTTCTGGTAAGATTTTTAATTTTGCCCGGACTGCCCTGTAAACAGTCAAGAAATCTTCAACACGCACACTGTTGTGATCTACACGTGAAACTAGGCATCAATTCCTCTACCTCGACCAGGGGATAGATTGTGTTCAAAAAATTTCTCAACTATTGGCAGGGCTCAAACCCACTTTTGGTTGAGAGGCCGACACCTTGCCTCTAGACTACCAGGTCCCCTGGCGAAGATGAATTAAGGCACATAAGAGTTCAGCGGGATAACCTACTGATCTAGAATCTAGACAGTTCTAGATCTAGATTGGATCTAGATTTAAGATGAGGTCTAGGTCTCTAGACTAGAGGGAAGATTTGTCTGAAAATCAAACTTTTAATTTCACTTTCTCATGGCCCCTTTTTGTGTGCTAATGCAAAATGTGTAGAAATATGCATCAATAGATCCAGCTCTGTACCCACCATCCTGTATTTTTCACATGATGGACACGATGTGTTGGAATCATGAGTTGACGTGTGAGGTCCAACATCATTCTGGGCGCTCCCTCCAGCTGAGGAAGGAACCCGTGCAAGAGGAGGGCCTGGCTTTTGAAACAACGTGGCTAAAGATATTTTCAAACTCAGATTCAAAATTCAGTCCAGTAAAATCACTGTCGATAAATTCATCCATCTTTGATCAGCTTGACATTCCCACAGAGCAGGCACAAAGGAACTGCAGTCAGATCTATATGACGACATTGGCAAGATCGATCAAAACATCCACAAGAGCATTGACGATCGTTCGTTCCCTCAACGTGAAGGAAATGAAACTTGTTTTCATGTGCGTATAAAAAGTATAACCGGAAGTAGCATAGTAACGAATTTTGTTTGTTTTGATTTTTTTTCAGTCGGGCCGGTCAACCGCTGCCGCAATAAAAATGACCCGCATGAAATTCTCAGCTCACCTTCTCCCCTCTTTCTTCTTCCTCGTTTTCGATCTTTTCCTATATCGTCCTCTCCTTGGCTCATTCTCATTCGTGTCTGTGTTTTCCTTGTCCTCAAGCCATTCACCTTTCTTTTCCAATCCTCCTTCCTACTCGGAATCTTCCTCTTTCTTCGGATTCGTTTCGAGTTCTTCCTCATCCTCTTTATCCTGTGCGTATGTATTCTTCTCGAGTTCTACATAGATGTACCCCTGTGACAAGATATATCTAGTGTGGAAAGATTTCGACTGTCCATCAAATGGCTAGAAATCCTTCTTATTAGTTATTTCAATCAAGACTTGAAGTCCAAAGCTAGGTCTAGGTTTATGGATTGGTATGGACGATTCCAGTAGACGTCTTATGATTGACACAGATAAACCATATTTGGTATTATCCCAAACAAACCAAGTTCGCACACACACACACACACTACAATACTACAATCGTGGAAGGAACCAAAATAGTTCAAGTTGTGATGAATCAAAGAATAAGTAGATTAGCGGTGGTAAGATCATGTTGTTGCCTACAGACAGCAAAATAACTCCGAAATAAAGAAAGAAACAAGCACATTAAAAAAACACAGAAACAAGCAAATCCGCAAGTGTTTTCCTTCATTTTAATAATTTTTCTCTTCACCTTATTGGTTTATTATGTTCACTATTCATATTTAGAAACAAAAGCACATGTGCTGCAAGAAGACTCAATGTGTAGCAATGAACTGCCAGTCATGACCATCACAGTGTTTGAAGAATTGGAGAATCAAGAATCTGTAGAAAAATTTAAAAAACTTTAAAGGCATACTGGTCACAACAAAAATAAGTCAAGGATTCTTTAGCCAAACTATGTCAAGGATTATCATTATCAATGTTTTCAACATCGATCTTCTTCTTTTTCTTCTTCTTTTTCTTCTTCATTTCTTCTCCTTCTTCTTCTGTTTCTTCTTCTTCTTCCACCTCTCTCTATTTATATATGTCTGTCTGTCTGTCTGTCTGTCACTCTCTCACTCTCTCTCTCTCTCTCTCTCTCTCTCTCTCTCTCTCTCTCTCTCTCTCTCTCTCTCTCTCTCTCTCTCTCTCTCTCTCTGTCTGTGTGTGTGTGTGTGTGTGTGTGTGTGTGTGTGTGTGTGTCTACCTGTCTGTATCACGTATGTCTCTATCTCTGTTTGTTTGTCCGTCTCTGTCTCTCTGTCTCTCCCTCTCTCTCTCTCTCTCTCTCTCTCTCTCTCTCTCTCTCTCTCTCTCTCTCTCTCTCTCTCTCTCTCTCTCTCTCTCTCTCTCTCTCTCTCTCTCTCTCTCTCTCTCTCTCTCTCTCTCTCTCTCTCTCTCTCTCTCTCTCTCTCTCTCTCTCTCTCTCTCTCTCTCTCTCTCTCTCTCTCTCTCTCTCTCTCTCTCTCTCTCTCTCTCTCTCTCTCTCTCTCTATGCGTGTGTAGTGTGTCCCTGCCAATGCACGTGTTCACACATGGCCAGCTGCTGCTGTACTGTAAGTAATTTTAATAAGGGCGCCTTATTTTCTTTCTTTTATCAGCTCCCATTCTACCTTCCGGTATATGGGTTGCACTTTATTGTCAATGTCATCAAAGTGCTACTTCAGGACAAAGACAGCGAACAGCAAGTCTTTGCCGACAATATTGTGTAAGCCTCCAGGTCTGTTTTATAAACATAATGAACCGCATCCTTCGCAAGATTCCCATAAACCTATTTACGTTATTCATTGCAATAACTACGTTTACATGCATTAGAAAAATGTTAATTCTTTGTTGTTATGTTATACATGTTTTTTTTTTATCTCGTACCGTAATGCTTAAATGTGTGTAAGCTGTTTGTGTGTGAAGAATAATTCGTTTATGGTAGGGGTGTGTTGTATTTCATATTATTATATTGAAGGCATTGTAACACAAAACAATGTGCCACTTTTGGACAATAAAGTTGTATCTTATTCTTATCGTATCTTATCTTACATGTACATGGGCCAACGGCGGTCCCAAGCCCACTGACTGAACACTGGAAAACTCATATGACAAAAGTTTAATTTTTAAAAATCATTGAAATACTAATACTACTGATAGGTTATGATTGATATCAACAATCTCCACACATTTGTGGATTTAGAAATAATAATACAACTGATAGACTATAATTGATATCAACAATCTCCACACATTTGTGGATTTAGAAATAATAATACAACTGATAGACTATAATTAATATCAACAATCTCCATAAATTTTTGGGTTAGAAATACTAATACAACTGATAGACTATAATTGATATCAACAATCTCCATACATTTGTGGGTTTAGAAATACTAATACTACTTATAGACTAAAATTGATATCAACAATCTCCATAAATTTGTGGATTAGAAATACTAATACTACTTATAGACTATAATTGATATCAACAATCTCCATAAATTTGTGGGTTAGAAATACTAATACAACTGATAGACTATACATGTAATTGATATCAACAATCTCCATACATTTGTGGGTTAGAAATACTAATACAACTGAGAGACTATAATTGGTATCAACAATCTCCATAAATGTGTGGGTTAGAAATACTAATACAACTGATAGACTAGACATGTAATTGATATCAACAATCTCCATACATTTGTGTGGGTTAGAAATACTAATACAACTGATAGACTATACATGAATTGATATCAACAATCTCCATAATTGTGTTAAAGATCAACAATCTCCATAAATGTGTGGTTAGAAATACTAATACAACTGATAGACTATACATGTAATTGATATCAACAATCTCCATACATTTGTGGGTTAGAAATACCAATACAACTGAGAGACTATATTGATCAACAATCTCCATAAATGAGAAATACTAATACAACTGATAGACTATACATGTAATTGATATCAACAATCTCCATACATTTGTGGATTAAAATAATAATACTATTGATAGACTATAATTGATATCAACAATCTCCATACATTGTGGATTAGAAATACTAATACAATTGATAGACTATAATTGATATCAACAATCTCCACACATTTGTGGATTAGAAATGATAATACAACTGATAGACTATAATTGATATCAACAATTAGTGGATTAAAATACTAATACAACTGAGAGACTATAATTGATATCAACAATCTCCATAAATTATGTGGATTAGAAATACTAATACTACTTATAGACTATAATTGATATCAACAATCTCCATAAATTAGTGGGTTAGAAATACTAATACTACTTATAGACTATAATTGATATCAACAATATCCATAAATTTGTGGGTTAGAAATACTAATACAACTAATAGACTATAATTAATTGATATCAACAATCTCCATATATTTGTGGATTAGAAATATTAATACAATTGATAGACTATAATAATTGATATCAACAATTTCCACACATTTGTGGATTAGAAATAATAATACAACTGATAGACTATAATTGATATCAACAATCTCTATAAATTTGTGGGTTAGAAATACTAATACTACTTATAGACTATAATTGATATCAACAATCTCCATAAATTAGTGGATTAGAAATACTAATACTACTTATAGACTATAATTGATATCAACAATCTCCATACATTTGTGGGTTAGAAATACTAATACAACTAATAGACTATAATTGATATCAACAATCTCTATAAATTTGTGGGTTAGAAATACTAATACAACTAATAGACTATAATTGATATCAACAATCTCTATATATTTGAGGGTTAGAAATATTAATACAACTGATAGACTATAATTGATATCAACAATTTCGATATATTTGTGGGTTAGAAATATTAATACAACTGATAGACTATAATTGATATCAACAATCTCTATATATTTGTGGGTTAGAAATATTAATACAACTGATAGACTATGATTGATATCAACAATCTCCATACATTTGTGGGTTAGAAATACTAATACAACTGATAGACTATGATTGATATCAACAATCTCCATACATTTGTGGGTTATAGTTTCTTGCTCTGATACTGATAGGCGTACACTATCTATAGTAAACAATGCTGAATGCCATCCGCATGGTAGGAGATTTTTGTGTGTGTTTGTGTGTTCGAAATATAACGTTGCCAGCCAGTCTATCTAAGGGATTTTACAGTTTGCCACAGTGACAGGGGGACTCGGTAGTCCAGAGGCAAAAGTGTCGGCCTCTCAACTCAGAGGTCGTGGGTTCCAGAGTTGAACACTTTTTCCATATTTTGTTTTCGAGTACAATCTACCCCCCCTTCCCTTGTCCAGGTAGGTGGATCGACACCTAGTCCCCATTGGAGACGGACCATAAAAATGAGGTCCCGTGAGCAGGTCACAACACCCTGTGCACGTTAAAGATTCCTTGGCTGTTTACAGGGTAGTCCGAATAAAGTTAAAAATCCTACTTAAAGAAAACAACCCGAGACCACCATTAGTTGTGAATGTGGGTAAAATCAATTGAATCAAATCACATCGAATCGAATCAAATCAATTTGAATCAAATCACATCGAATCGAATCAAATCAAATCGAAGCAAATCACATCGAATCAAATCGAATCAAATCGAAGCAAATCACATCAAATCAAATCGAATCGAATCGAATCAAATTAAATCAAATCAAATCAAATCGAATCGAATCAAATCGAATCGAATCGAATCGAATCGAATCGAATCAAATCAAATCATATCAAATCAAATCAAATCATATCAAATGAAATCAAATCATATCAAATCGAATCAAATCGAATCAAATCGAATTAAATCGAATCAAATCGAATCAAACCAAATCAAATCAAATGAAATCAAATCATATCAAATCGAATCAAATCGAATCAAATCGAATCAAATCAAATCAAATCAAATCAAATCGAATCAAATCAAATCGAATCATATCAAATCGAATCAAATCAAATCATATCAAATCAAATCAAATCGAATCAAATCAAATCAAATCAAATCGAACCAAATCGAACCAAATCGAATCAAATCAAATCATATCAAATCGAATCAAATCAAATTGAATCAAATCAAATCAAATCGAAACAAATCAAATCAAATCGAATCAAACCAAATCGAATCGAATCGACCCGCGAGCCAACAGGCCAAGTGTGACCTGAGTTCAAATTCCCACCGCCCGCAGCCTCTCTGCAAGTTATTGGTTTAGTCTTCTGGTGCGGGTATCTTCTAAAATATCAGTGATTCGGATTTGTTGTTATTGTTGCTGTTATTGTTTTAAGTGATGATTAAAACCAAAGTTTTGAATATTTATTTAATATGATTTCAGTTTTCTCAATCCGTTTAATAATATCTTTCTTTTTTCAATTGTTGACTATCGAATTGGGTCACGTTAACCGGACAATTTTAATAATTAATCCTAATTCGGAGTTAAAAATTGGAAATAATGAATGAAAAACACAATATCCTTTTTCCGTTGTTTTAATCCACTTCAAAATCAAATAACATCGATCTAGATCTATCGCTTTCGTTTTTTTTTTTGAACGAATGATAGGATAAACGGATCTACATGGTCTTCAAAGTTCTGTTCATCTGTTATAAGATAACTGTTAGCGTTAATTTCGTGTTGACGTGTTTTGAATTAAGAAGTTTACAGTAACAGTGAGCATGCACTAGTGAGTAATGTGGAGTGATAGTTTTTAATCTTTCCGAAAGTTGTTTTTGTTTTTGTTTATCACATTCAGACTTTTTCTTCATTGTGTGTGGTCTTCATTGAGAAGCCACTTTTTTTTTTTTTTTTTTTAAGGTCACCAGCGTGACGATTCGGATTTGACCTATGGTAGATTTGACACTCTGGACAGACAACGGATTTACCGACGTTCCTCTCGTGCTCCCCACCCCCCCACCTTCTTTTTCTTGTTTTCTTTTTTGTTCCCTCATAAGTGGACATACGCTCACAGTTAATCCAACAGGAGATGGAGATTGCAAACAACAACAGTAGTAGTAGTAATAGTAGTAGTAGTAGTGGTAGTAGTAGTAGTAGTAGTAGTAGTAGTAGTAGTAGTAGTAGTAGTAGTAGTAGTAGTAGTAGTAGTAGTAGTAGTGGTAGTGGTAGTAGTAGTAGTAGTAGTAGTAGTAGTAGTAGTAGAAGAAGAAGTAGTAGTAGTAGTAGTAGTAATAGTGGTAGTAGTAGTAGTAGTAGTAGTAGTAGTGGTAGTAGTAGTAGTAGTAGTAGTAGTAGTAGTAGTAGTAGTAGTAGTAGTAGTAGTAGTGGTGGTAGTAGTAGTAGTAGTAGTAGTAGTAGTAGTAGTAGTAGTAGTAGTAGTAGTAGTAGTAGTAGTAGTAGTAGTAGTAGTAGTAGTAGTAGTAGTAGTAGTAGTA
>JAXRKP010000610.1:255479-258557 GCA_037039925.1 Doris montereyensis | reverse complement strand
GAAGGATGAATGGTGTTGCAAAACCGAATTCCGTTATTGAGGGCAATGGTGCTGTAAAACCGAATTTCCGTTGGCTTGTGGGAGGTGAATGGTGTTGCAAAACCGAATTCCGTTGGTCAGGAGGTGAATAATGGCGGCGAAACCAATTCCGTTATTGTGGAGGGTGAATGGTGTTGTAAAATCGAATCTCCGTTGGCTTGTGGGAGGGTGAATGGTGTTGCAAAACCGAATCTCCGTTGGCTTGTGGGAGGGTGAGTGGTGTTAAAACTTAAAACGGAGAATCTTTTGCGGAAGAGAGGGGGTGCGTAATCAAGTAGCATACCATTACAAGACAGCAACAATAGATAGTAGCAGCAATAGCAGCAGCAACAACAACAACCCTTAGATATATCAAAATACATGACTGTGTTTTACTGTTAGTCATATACTATGGTAGTTCCTTTAAGGCCGTTGAAGTCTATTATGGAATACGGGTTTTTATCGATTTCTATTAGATAAAGTGGAACAGGTGAAAAATGAACTGGTTTCCTGGACATGGCCACGGTCTGGTCACATGTACGCTCTGCCATTTTAGTTGTTGGCGTGTGCTCGCATACCGGTGAGAAAAGGTGCGCACACTAATGAAAAACAACAGCATGCACAAGTTTTGATTTTGAGGGTAGAAACATTTAGCACAACACCAAAAGTGTACGCACGTGGACTACAAAACATCTGAGGGAACACTGCTCCCAAGTTAATTATACAGCCCAATAACATCTGAGGAACACTGCTCCCAAGTTAATTATCTGTAGCCCAATCATCTGAGTGGGAATTGCGTGTTGGGTGGTCGAACATTGGAACGCGTTGGGCCAGGATTCGAACCGAGGATTTTGTTACTCAAAGATTATCAACCAAATCACAAGACTACCGATGTCACTATCAGACACAGTATCAACATGCGCTGTCTGCCTCAAGACATGAAAACATTTGGTTTATTCAAATAAGTTCTATAGCTGCTAGCGATGAACCTCTGGGTTCGGAGGAAGGCCAGGATGGACGTTTGTCTAACGTAATTACTCATCACAGTGTTTGTCTGAAGACAAGGATGGACATTTTGTCTAACGTGTATTACACATGACGGAAGTGTTTGTCTGAAGACAAGAATAGACGTTTGTCTAACGTATTACACATGACAGTGTTTGTCTGAAGACAAGGATGGACGTTTGTCTAACGTATTACACATGACAGTGTTTGTCTGAAGACAAGGATGGACGTTTGTCTAACGTGTTACACATGGACAAGTCTTTAAGCCTGAAGACAAGGATGACGTTTGTCACAACGTATTACACATGACGGTATTACTGAAGACAAGGATGGACGTTTGTCTAGTATTTGACGATGTTTGTCTGAAGACTAGATGGACGTTTGTCTATTATTACATGACTGCAGAAGACAAGGATGGAGGGGTTTGACTAATACATGACAGTGTTTGTCTGAGGACAAGGATGGACGTTTGTCTAACGTATTACACATGACAGTGTTTGTCTGAAGACAAGGATGGACGTTTGTCTAACGTGACAGTTACTGAAGACAAGGATGGACGTTTATTAACGTACATGACAGTGTTGTCTGAAGACAAGGATGGACATTTGTCTAACGTATTACACATGACAGTGTTTGTCTGAAGACAAGGATGGACGTTTGTCTAACTATTACACATGACAGTATTTGTCGAAGACAAGAATGGACGTTTGTCTAACGTATTACACGCGGCAGTGTTTGTCTAACAAGGATGGACGTTTGTCTAACTATTACACATGACAGTATTTGTCCTGAAGACAAGAATAGATGTTTGTCTAACGTATTACACATGACAGTGTTTGTATGAAGACAAGAATAGATGTTTGTCTAACGTATTACCCATGACAGTGTTTGTATGAAGACAGGATGGACGTTTGTCTAACGTATTACCCATGACAGTGTTTGTCTAACGTATTAACGTATTACACATGACAGTGTTTGTCTGAACAAAGGATGGACAAGAATAGACAAGGATGGACGTTTGTCTAACGTATTACACATGACGAATGTTTGTATGAAGACAAGGATGGACGTTTGAACGACATGAAGTGTTTGTATGAAGACAAGGATGGACGTTTGTCTAACGTATTACACACATGACAGGATGTTTAACGTATTACACATGACAGTATTTGATTACGAAAAGAAGACAAGGATGGACGTTTGTCTAACGTATTACACATGACAGTGTTTGTCTGAAGACAGTGGACGTTTGTCTAACGTATTACACATGACAGTGTTTGATCAAGGATGGACATTTGTCTATTATTACCCATGACGAGAGTGTTTGATACGAAGACGAAATGCATTTTGTCTAACGTATTACACATGACAGTGTTTGTCTGAAACGAATAGATGTTGTCTAACGTAGTACATGACAGTGTTTGTCTGAAGACAAGGATGACAGTGTTTGTCTGAAGACGAATAGATGTTTGTCTAACACAGTGTTTGTCTGACAGTGTTTGTCTAACGTATTACACATGACAGTGTTTGTCTAACGTATTACACATGACAGTGTTTGTCTGACGTATTAAGGATGGACAGTTTGTCTAACGTATTACACATGACAGTGTTTGTCTAATGTATTACATGATAGTGTTTGTCTAATGACACACATGACAGATGGTTTGGTCTAACGTATTACACATGACAGCGTTTGTCTAACGTACATACATGACAGTGTTTGTCTAACGTATTATTACTAATGACAGTGTTTGTCTAACGTAATATACATGACAGCGTTTGTCTAACGTATTATACATGACAGTATTTGTCTAACGTATTACACATGACAGTATTTGTCTAACGTATTACACATGACAGTGTTTGTCTGACGCATTACACACGACAGTGTTTGTCTAACGTATTACACATGACAGTGTTTGTTCAACGACATACATGACAGCAAGTTTGTGTGACGTATTACACATGACAGTGTTTGTCTAACGTATTACACATGACAGTGTTTGTCTGAACGTATTACAATGACAGTGTTTGTCTAACGTATTACACATGACA
>JAXRKP010000610.1:242979-245479 GCA_037039925.1 Doris montereyensis | reverse complement strand
TAGCATCACCTGCGGTGTAAGCTTCCAACAGACTGCTTACTATATAACATTACCTACCGTGAAGCTTCCAACAAACTGCTTACATATAGCATCACCTGCGGGTACAGCTTCCAACAGACTGCTTACATGTAGTTTCACCTGCGGTGTAAGCTTCCAACAGACTGCTTACATGTAGTAAGATCAGCGGTGTAAGCTTACAAAAACTGCTCTACATGTAGTATCACCTGCGGTGTAAGCTTCCAACAGACTGCTTACATGTGGTATCACCTGCGGTGTAAGCTTCCAACAGACTGCTTACATGTAATATCAACTTAGGTGTAAGCTTCCAACATATTGCTTACGTGTAGTATCATCTGCGGTGTACGCTTCCAACAGATTGCTTACATGTAGTATCATCTGCGGTGTAAGTTTCCAACAGATTGCTTACATGTAGTATCACCTGCGGTGTAAGCTTCCAACAGACTGCTCACATGTAATATCAACTTAGGTGTAAGCTTCCAACATACTGCTTACATGTAGTATCATCTGCGGTGTAAGCTTCCAACAGACTGTTCACATGTAGTGTCACCTGCGGCGTACTACTTCCAACAGACTGCTCACATGTAATATCAACTTAGGTGTAAGCTTCCAACATACTGCTTACATATAGCATCACCTGCGGTGTAAGTTTCGAACAGACTACTACATGTAATATCACCTACGGTAAGCGTCCAACAGACTACTGACTACTATCACCTACGGTGTAAGCTTCCAACAGACTACTTACATGTAGTATTACCTACGGTGTAAGCTTCCAACAGACTAGACTACTATTACTTACTACTACTACTACCACATGTAGTATTACCTGTGGTGTAAGCTTCCAACAGACTACTTACATGTACTATCACCTACGGTGTACGCTTCCAACAGACTACTTACATGTACTATTACCTACGGTATAAGCTTCCAACAGACTGCTACATGTACTATCACCTACGGTATAAGCTTCCAACAGACTGCTTACATGTACTATCACCTACGGTATAAGCTTCCAACAGACTGCTTACATGTACTATCACCTACAGTATAAGCTTCCAACAGACTGCTACATGTACTATCACCTGGTGTAAGCTTCCAACAGACTGCTTACATGTACTATCACCTACGGTATAAGCTTCCAACAGACTACTGACATGTACTATCACCTACGGTATAAGCTTCCAACAGACTGCTCACATGTAGTATCACCTGTGGTGTAAGCTTCCAACAGACTACTGACATGTAGTATCACCTACGGTATAAGCTTCCAACAGACTGCTTACATGTAGTATTACCTGTGGTAAGCTTCCAACAGACTACTGACATGTAATATCACCTACGTGTAAGCTTCAACAGACTACTGACATACTAGTATCACCTGTGGTGTAAGCTTCCAACAGACTACTGACATGAAGTATCACCTGTGGTGTAAGCTTCCAACAGACTACTTACATGTAGTATCACCTGTGGTGTAAGCTTCCAACAGACTACTGACATGTAGTATTACCTGTGGTGTAAGCTTCCAACATACTACTGACATGTAGTATCACCTGTGGTATAAGCTTCCAACAGACTACTGACATACTAGTATCACCTGTGGTATAAGCTTCCAACAGACTACTGACATGTAGTATCACCTGTGGTGTAAGCTTCCAACAGACTACTTACATGTAGTATCACCTGTGGTGTAAGCTTCCAACAGACTACTGACATGTAGTATCACCTACGTGTAAGCTTCCAACAGACTGCTTACATGTAGTATCACCTACGGTGTAAGCTTCCAACAGACTACTGACATGTAGTATCACCTACGGTATAAGCTTCCAACAGACTGCTTACATGTAGTATCACCTACGGTGTAAGCTTCCAACAGACTACTGACATGTAGTATCACCTACGAGTAAGCTTCCAACAGACTACCGACATGTAGTATCACCTGTGGTGTAAGCTTCCAACAGACTACTGACATGTAGTATCACCTGTGGTGTAAGCTTCCAACAGACTACTTACATGTAGTATCACCTACGGTGTAAGCTTCCAACAGACTGCTTACATGTAATATCACCTACGGTGTAAGCTTCCAACAGACTGCTTACATGTAGTATCACCTACGGTGTAAGCTTCCAACAGACTACTGACATGTAGTATCACCTACGGTGTAACCTTCCAACAGACTGCTTACATGTAGTATCACCTGTGGTGTAAGCTTCCAACAGACTGCTTACATGTAGTATCACCTGATCCACTCACATAGAATCCTGAATAATCTCCATGAACCCTATCAGCTGTACTGGCCCCTAAGCAATGTTCCTTCAGCGTTTGTATGTAGGCCCGTGTTACATTGCTTGATTTTGTTTTTTGGTTTGATTTACCCACACCCACAAGTAAGGTGATCTCGGGGTTTTCGGTAGGATTTTTTAATTTTGCCTGGACTGCCCTGTAAACAGTAAATGGATATTTAACGCTCACAACGTGTTGT
>JAXRKP010000610.1:227979-237979 GCA_037039925.1 Doris montereyensis | reverse complement strand
CTGACTGTGTGACGTAGGTAGGCTATTCTAAATGGCATCATATAGTCAGGGGTGGGGGTAGTGGGGGCACTCAGTACTCCACGTGCAAAGTGCAAGGTGTTAGTTTCCTATAGCCCCGCCTGCTTGAAAAGGTTTCTCCATATTGTTTCGACTAAAATCTTCCAGTTATGTGGATCAACACCTAATCTCATTGTAGACGGGCGATAAAAAGTTTGTCCCGTGTGCAGATAACAACATTCTTTACATCATAAAAAGATCCATTGGCTGAATACAAGGCAGTTCCTGACAAAATTGAAAACCCTACCAAAACCCCAGAGATCCAGAGATCACCTTCTTTTACGAGTGTAGGTAAAAACCAAATCAAATTAAATCAAAGCAATAGTCATACGCGGCTGTATCCTGTGTTTAGGGTCCCCGCTTTGGGATCTTGTGGTGCTGGCTTCCAGTACTGCCAATGTTAGGACCGACCTTGTAAGTAAAATCCATTTCGGCCCATAAAGCTGGAGATTATCCCTTTTTTTATAGTGTGGAGAGGAAAAGGTCCAAACAATCACCTCGTGGTAGGACGCTTGTCTGATGCAGATGTTTACTTCCAAGATAGTGCCTGTACGCATTGCCCTGTTCACCTCACCAAGTCGGGAAATGCCTGTACACATTGCCATGTTCACCTGACCAAGTCGGGAAATGCCTGTACACATTGAAATGTTCACCTGACCAAGTCGGGAAATGCCTGTACACATTGCCATGTTCACCTGACGAAAGTGACCAAGTCGGGAAATGCCTGTACACATTGAAATGTTCACCTGACCAAGTCGGGAAATACCTGTACACATTGAAATGTTCACCTGACCAAGTTGGGAAATGCCTGTACACATTGAAATGTTCACCTGACCAAGTTGGGAAATGCCTGTACACATTGAAATGTTCACCTCGGGACGAACACATTGACCTGACCAAGTCGGGAAATACCTGTACACATTGAAATGTTCACCTGACCAAGTCGGGAAATGCCTGTACACATTTCCACATGTTCACCTGACCAAGTCGAGAAATGCCTGTACACATTGTCCACATGTTCACCTGGCCAAGTCGGGAAATGCCTGTACACATTGACATGTTCACCTGACCAAGTCGGGAAATGCCTGTACACATTGTCCACATGTTCACCTGACCAAGTCGAGAAATGCCTGTACACATTGTCCACATGTTCATCTGGCCAAGTCGGGAAATGCCTGTAGACAATGTCCACATGTTCACCTGACCAAGTCGAGAATGAAATGTTCACCTGACCAAGTCTGGGAGAAATGCCCGTACACATTGAAATGTTCACCTGACCAAGTCGAGAAATGCCTGTACACATTGAAATGTTCACCTGACCAAGTCGGGAAATGCCTGTAGACATTGAAATGTTCACCTGACCAAGTCGAGAAATGCCTGTACACATTGTCCACATGTTCACCTGGCCAAGTCGGGAAATGCCTGTACACACATTGAAATGTTCACATTGAAATGTTCACCTGACCAAGTCGGGAAATGTACACATTGTCCACATGTTCACCTGACCAAGTCGAGAAATTGACATGTTCACCTGACCAAGTCGGGAAATGCCTGTACACATTGAAATGTTCACCTGACCAAGTCGGGAAATGCCTGTACACATTGAAATGTTCACCAAGTCGAGAAATGCCTGTACACATTGTCCACATGTTCACCTCACCAAGTCGGGAAATGCCTGTACACATTGTCCACATGTTCACCTGACCAAGTCGGGAAATTGCCATGTTCATCTGGCCAAGTCGGGAAATGCCTGTCACATTGAAATGTTCACCTGACCAAGCCGAGAAATGCCTGTACACATTGAAATGTTCACCTGACCAAGTCGGGAATGCCTGTACACATTGAAATGTTCACCTGACCAAGTCGGGAAATGCCTGTACACATTGAAATGTTCACCTGACCAAGTCGCCTGTACACATTGAAATGTTCATCTGGGAAATGCCTGTACACATTGTCCACATGTTCGCCTGACCAAGTCGGGAAATGCCTGCCACATTGAAATGTTCACCTGACCAAGTCGAGAAATGCCTGTACACATTGAAATGTTCACCTGACCAAGTCGAGAAATGCCTGTACACATTGAAATGTTCACCTGACCAAGTCGGGAAATGCCTGTACACATTGTCCAAATGTTCACCTGACCAAGTCGGGAAATGCCTGTACACATTGAAATGTTCACCTGACCAAGTCGGGAAATGCCTGTACACATTGTCCACATGTTCACCTGACCAAGTCGGGAAATGCCTGTACACATTGTCCACATGTTCACCTGACCAAGTCGAGAAATGCCTGTACACATTGTCCAAATGTTCACCTGACCAAGTGGGGAAATGCCTGTACACAGTGAAATGTTCACCTGACCAAGTCGGGAAATGCCTGTACACATTGAAATGTTCACCTGACCAAGTCGGGAGAAATGCCTGTACACATTGTCCACATGTTCACCTGGCCAAGTCGGGAAATGCCTGTACACATTGTCCACATGTTCACCTGACCAAGTCGAGAAATGCCTGTACACATTGAACATGTTCACCTGACCAAGTCGAGAAATGCCTGTACACATTGTCCCATGTTCACCTGGCCAAGTCGGGAAATGCCTGTACACATTGCAATGTTCACCTGACCAAGTCGGGAAAATGCCTGTAGACATTGAAATGTTCACCTGGCCAAGTCGGGAAAGGCCTGTACACATTGCCATGTTCACCTGGCCAAGTCGGGAAATGCCTGTAGACATTGAAATGTTCACCTGACCAAGTCGAGAAATGCCTACACATTGCCATGTACACATTGAACATGTTCACCTGGACCAAGTCGGGAAATGCCTGTACACATTGAAATGTTCACCTCACCAAGTCGGGAAATGCCTGTACACATTGAAATGTTCTGACGAAACCTGACCAAGTCGGGAAATGCCTGTACGACATTGTCCAACGGAAATGTTCACTTTGAAATGTTCACCTGGCCAAGTCGGGAAATGCCTGTAGACATTGAAATGTTCACCTGACCAAGTCGAGAAATGCCTGTACACATTGTCCACATGTTCACCTGGCCAAGTCGGGAAATGCCTGCAGACATTGAAATGTTCACCTGGGCAAGTCGAGAAATGCCTGCACATGTTCAGTGAATGAAATGCCTGCACACATTGTCCACATGTTCACCTGGCCAAGTCGGAAATGCCTGCACACATTGAAATGTTCACCTGACCAACCAAGTGAAATGCCTGCACATTGTCCACATGTTCACCTGGCCAACCAAGTCGGGAAATGCCTGCACACATTGTCCACATGTTCACCTGACCAACCAAGTGGGGAAATGCCTGCACACATTGTCCACATGTTCACCTGACCAACGGGAAATGGGGAAATGAAATGCCTGCACACATTGTCCACATGTTCACCTGACCAACCAAGTGGGGAAATGCCTGCACACACATTGTCCACATGTTGTCCACGAGAAATGTTCATTGTCCACATGTTCACCAACCAAGTGGGGAAATGCCTGCACACGTTGAAATGCGACCAACCAAGTGAGAATCCCAAAGTCCACATGCACGACGTCGAAACTAGCTTTGAGGATTCGAACCCGGGACCTCCACTGATCCCATGTCCGGCAGCCGGCTACTCACAGGCCCGACTGCACACATTGTCCACATGTTCACCTGACCAACCAAGTAGGAAATGCCTGCACACATTGTCCACATGTTCACCTGACCAACGAAATGCCTTTTCTAACTGTCGTCGTTTGTAAATGGGTACCAGTATAATTGTCGAAAATGAAACATGCAACATGTTTGACATCTTGTTGAGTGGGGAATTTTGTGTAAACACCCGTTTCACTTCACGCTATAGAAATCGAGATAAGCTCCAGCTCTATTGGCCGTTATAATCTTTAAGACATGTGGGGTTTTTGCACACGTTGAAATGTTCTTAGATGACCAACCAAGTGGGGAAATGATTTGTTTTGTTTTAATGTTCACCTGTTGTCCAACCAAGTGGGGAAAGACCTGCACACATTTCCACATGTTACCTGTTTTGAAATGTTGCACACATTGATACCGACCAAGTGGGGAAATGCCTGCACACATTGAAATGGATGACCAACAAGTGGGGAAATGCCTGTAATATTGAAATTCTGACAAAGAAATACGAAAGCACCGATGTAAAACTAGCTTTGTTAGGAGTCGGTGAACCTGTAGATATTGATATACGTTTTCAACATTGTCTACATGTTCACCTGGCCAACAGAAATGCTCACACATTACTTCGTGGAAGGACTGGTGGTGAATGCCTTGCAACATTGTACTTGTTCACCTGGGTACCAGTGGTGAATGGCTAAAATGAAACATGTTTACAACAACGGGAAATTGCATACTTGTCCACAGTTCACCTGGTGGTGTAAACAATGTTCCACTTCAATAGAAATCGAGATAAGCCTACAACATTCAACATACTTCCTACATTACGTGTGTCCACTGGTGGTGAATGTCACAATGTGTAATACTTACAACATTCAACAGTTGTACTTGTGCAGACTGTTTTGATTTGTTTTGGTGAATGGCTTAATACCTTACAACATTTTCAACACACATTGTGCAGACACTGAAAGTGTGTAACAATTACTGAAATGCTTCACAACATTGTCCACAACTGGTGATGAATTACCTTCAATGGGGAAACCTGCACAACATTCAACACACTTGTGACAGAAACTGGTGGTGAATGGCTGTCACTTTACAACATTCAACATACTTGTGCAGACACTGGTGGTGAATGGCTAAATACTTTACAACATTCAACATACTTGTGCAGACACTGACAACAAGTGGTGAATGGCTAACACATTGTCAACATTTACTTACAACATGGTGGTGAATGGCAACTTTACAACCTGACCAACCAAGTGAAATGCAGACACTGGTGGTGAATGGCTAAATACTTTGTTACAACATTCAACATACTTGTAAAGTGTGCAGACACTGGTGGTGAATGGCTTAATACTTTACAACATTCAATGGCTTAATAAATTACAACATGCAACATGTTTGACACTTGTTAGTGAATGTGCTAAATACGTTTACAACATAGAAATCAACAGCTCTATTGGCAGATAATCTGGTGAATGGCTAAATACTTTACAACATTCAACATACTTGTGAAGGGCAGGTTTCCTCAGCTGTTTTGATGAATACAACTGGCTAAATATTTCTTTACAACATTCAACATACTTGGTGCAGAATGGCTAAATACTTTACAACATTCAACATACTTGTAAAGTGTGCAGACACTAGTGATGAATGGCTAAATACTTTACAACATTCAACATACGTGTGCAGACATTGGTGTGAATGGCTAAATACTTTACAACATTCAACATACTTGTGAAGTGTGCAGACACTGGTGGTGAATGGCTAAATACTTTACAACATTCAACATACTTGTAAAGTGTGCAGACACTGGTGGTGAATGGCTAAATACTTTACAACATTCAACATACTTGTGAAGTGTGCAGACACTAGTGATGAATGGCTAAATACTTTACAACATTCAACATACTTGTGAAGTGTGCAGACACTGGTGGTGAATGGCTAAATACTTTACAACATTCAACATACTTGTGAAGTGTGCAGACACTGGTGGTGAATGGCTAAATACTTTACAACATTCAACATACTTGTGCAGACACTGGTGTGAATGGCTAAATACTCTTTACAACATTCAACATACTTGTGAAGTGTGCAGACACTGGTGATGAATGGCTAAATACTTTACAACATTCAACATACTTGTGAAGTGTGCAGACACTGGTGGTGAATGGCTAAATACTTTACAACATTCAACATACTTGTGCAGACTTGTAAATTGGTAGTGATGAATGGCTAAATACTTTACAACATTCAACATACTTGTGAAGTGTGCACACACTAGTGGTGAATGGCTAAATACTTTACAACATTCAACATACTTGTGCAGACGCTGGTGGTGAATGGCTAAATACTTTACAACATTCAACATACTTGTGCAGACACTGGTGATGAATGGCTAAATACTTTACAACATTCAACATACTTTGTGCAGACACTGGTGATGAATGGCTTAATACTTTACAACATTCAACATACTTGTGCAGACACTGGTGATGAATGGCTTAATACTTTACAACATTCAACATACTTGTGAAGTGTGCAGATACTGGTGGTGGATGGCTAAATACTTTACAACATTCAACATACTTGTGAAGTGTGCAGACACTGGTGATGAATGGCTTCATACTTTACAACATTCAACATACTTGTGAAGTGTGCAGACACTGGTGGTGAATGGCTAAATACTTTACAACATTCAACATACTTGTTTAGACACTAGTGATGAATGGCTAAATACTTCACAACATTCAAGGATTTGAAGCTTCTGGTTTGGGAGGAGGGGGATTGTTTTCGTAATTTGTTATTTTATTTGGGGTGGGGGTTGTTCTTGGTGTTTTGGGGTTGGTTGTTTTATTGTTTGTTGGGGTTGTTGTTTGTTATTGTTGAGGGTTTTGTTTGGTTTTTTAGGGGGAGGGGCGGGCATGGAGGGTACGGGTGCTCTGCTAATGTCATTTTCTCACGGCAGGTTATGTTACTAGGACACGTGGGTTTAGCCTATTCAAGACAGGATGGAGAAGATGGCCTTATCGTAACCTGACCGAGTTTGCACCATGTATGCCCGCCCCTTTCCAGCAGACCATGTCATTCAAAGCCTTTCTCAAATCTAAGGAAATCGCACAGTATAGCTGCCTGTCGGATATACCATACTAACACTCTTGACAAGTTGCTTATCTGAGGACCCAATCATACCTGAGTCACGTGATGAACATAATTATATATTCATGGAACAGAGTTGAAAGAAATTCTCGTAATTATAATGTGACTAACTATTTTGATTGAAGTGTATACATTTTGTATTTCTAAAGCCCCCGCCCCCATTTCACCCCCCCCCACCCCCACAAAAACAAAAACAACCAAACAAACCAAATGGACACAACCCTAGCCGACGAGTCGCTATCGAGAGATAAAAAAATTGTTCTGTTGACACACATTTGAACGTGTCCTCACTTTTCTCCGTGACAACTAGAATGACATTTGACATTATGTGATATCCTGTCAATTCATGTAGTGATTGTGGTTAAACTTGCTGTGTTTCCTTTGTTGTTTGTGTTCAAATCTACTTCGGTGGGCACAGTGAGAAGAACATGCGTAACATGAGAACAGCCATCCAGCTGAACAGTGTCATGAAGGACAGGTCAGGCCACTCCCAGCTAATCATCTTGAATTTGCCGTCTGTTCCAGAGAGCATGGAGGGCCAGGCCAACTGTATCCTTTCAACTTGGGTCTTTGTGTATGTCTGCGTGTGTGTGTGTGTGTGTGTGTGTGTGTGTGTGTGTGTGCGTGTGTGTGTGTGTGTGTGTGTGTGAATTGTTGCTCAGGTTTTTCTGTGGGTTTTATATTTGTATTTTTGTTTTGTTTTGTTTTTGTTTTTATTTTCTTATTGTCATTTGGGAGGGGGTATTTTTGTTGTTGTTTTGTTAATCAAAAAGGGAGAGTGGAATTTGACTCTATGGACAGACAGTAGGGCTCACTGCTCTTACATTACGGGGGATTATCATTCGAACAAATTCCATGTCATCTTTCTATTCTGCAATTTGTGCTCTGTCGGTAATTGTAACAATTTTTTTTTGTTTGGGGAGGAGATAGGCTTGTACTTTTGTTGTTGTTGTTGTTTATGTTTGGGAAGAGATAGGGTTGTACTTTTGTTGTTGTTGTTGTTTATGTTTGGGGAAGAGATAGGGTTGTACTTTTGTTGTTGTTTATGTTTGGGGAGGACATAGGGTTGTACTTTTGTTGTTGTTTGTGTTTGGGGAGGAGATAGGCTTGTACTTTTGTTGTTGTTGTTGTTTGTGTTTGGGAGGAGATAGGGTTGTACTTTTGTTGTTGTTGTTGTTGTTGTTTATGTTTGGGGAAGAGATAGGGTTGTACTTTTGTTGTTGTTGTTGTTTATGTTTGGGGAAGAGATAGGTTGTACTTTTGTTGTTGTTTGTGTTTGGGGAAGAGATAGGGTTGTACGTTTGTTGTTGTTTATGTTTGAGAAGAGATAGGGTTGTACTTTTGTTGTTGTTTTGTTTATGTTTGGGGAAGAGATAGGGTTGTACTTTTGTTGTTGTTGTTGTTTGTGTTTGGGGAAGAGATAGGTTGTATTTTTGTTGTTGTTTGTGTTTGGGGAAGAGATAGGGTTGTACGTTTGTTGTTGTTTGTGTTTGGGAAAGAGATAGGGTTGTACTTTTGTTGTTGTTACTTTTGTTGTTGTTTGTGTTTGGAGAAGAGATAGGGTTGTACTTTTGTTGTTGTTGTTGTTTATGTTTGGGGAAGAGATAGGGTTGTACTTTTTGTTGTTGTTTGTGTTTGGGGAAGAGATAGGGTTGTACTTTTGTTGTTGTTTGTGTTTGGGGAAGAGATAGGGTTGTACTTTTGTTGTTGTTTGTGTTTGGGGAAGAGATAGGGTTGTACTTTTTTTGTTGTTGTTTGTGTTTGAGGAAGAGATAGGGTTGTACTTTTGTTGTTGTTTGTGTTTGGGGAGGAGATAGGGTTGTACTTTTGTTGTTGTTTGTTTTTCCCAGTCTTGTTGGGGGGGGGTTTCTTAGTTGTTTGTGTTTGGGAGAAGAGGGGTTCATTATTGTTTTGTTTTGTTTTTCTGTTGTTTTGTTTTGTTTTGTTTTGCCGTCGTTTGGGATGGAATTTGTGTACTTTCCTGTTGCCTTGTTTAGTGTGTACGTCGTCCTACGTCACGTGCAACTTTTGTTGTTGTTTATGTTTGGTTAGAGAACGGGATACACATGTATGTTGTTGTTTGTGTTTGAACAACACAAGACAAGGGTTATACTTTTTTGTTGTTGTACAAGCTTTGGGAACACAAGGGTTGATACACATGTTGTTGTTTGCTGTTTGAACAACACAAGACCACGTTGATACTTTTGTTACCTGTTGTTGTTTATGTTTGGGACAAGACAACGTTGATACTTTTGTTACCAGTTTGTGTTTGGAGAACAAGACCAGGGTTGTACTTTTGTTGTTGTTTGTGTTTGGAGAACAGACAAGTGGGGTTGTACTTTTGTTGTTGTTTGCTTTATGAACATCACAAAAGATAGGGTTGTACTTTTGTTGTTGCTTTGTGTTTGAACAACACAAGACAGGGGTTGATACACATGTATACCTGTTACAAGCTTTATGGAGACACAAGACAACGTTGATACACATCTATACCTGTACAAGTTTTTATGAACAACACACGACAACGTGATACTTTACATGTTATTTGTGTTTGGGGATGAACAACACACGACAACGTTGATACACATATATGTGGAGGAGATAGGGTTGTTGTAAGCTTTATGAACAACACAAGACAACGTGATACATTATACCTGTACAAGCTTTATGAACAACACAAGACAACGTGGTTGTACAAGCTTTATGAACAACACGACAACGTGATATACATCTATACCTGTACAAGCTTTATGAACACGACAACGTGATATACATGTATACCAGTACAAGCTTTATGAACAACACACGTTTGTGATACACATATACCTGTACAAGCTTTATGAACAACACACGACAAGGGATATACATTTATACCTGTACAAGCTTTTGAACAACACAGACAGGGTTGATACATGTATTGTTGTACAAGTTTATGAACAACAGGGTTGACAACGTGATGGTAGTTTTTTCCCATACCAGTACAAGCTTTATGAACAACACGGTGGTTCATTATTGCTTTGTTTTGTTTTCTGTTACAAGCTTTATGAACAACACAAGACGTTTCGGATGGATATACATGTACTCTCCCTACAGCTTTTTGAACAACAGTGACAACGTCGATCCTACATCACGTGCAACGTGCAG
>JAXRKP010000610.1:220479-222979 GCA_037039925.1 Doris montereyensis | reverse complement strand
CATGTGTGTAGAGACATGTGTAGAGACATGTGTGTAGAGACATGTGTAGAGACATGTGTAGAGACATGTGTGTAGAGACATGTGTGTAGAGACATGTGTGTAGAGACATGCGTGTAGAGATATGTGTGTAGAGATGTGTGTAGAGATATGTGTGTAGATATATGTGTGTAGAGATATGTGTGTAGAGACATGTGTGTAGAGATATGTGTGTAGAGACATGTGTGTAGAGATATGTGTGTAGAAACATGTGTGTAGAGATCTGTGTGTAGAGACATGTGTGTAGAGACATGTGTAGAGACATGTGTGTAGAGATGTGTAGAGACATGTGTGTAGAGATGTGTGTAGACACATGTGTGTAGAGACATGTGTGTAGAGACATGTGTAGAGACATGTGTGTAGAGACATGTGTAGAGACATGTGTAGAGACATGTGTGTAGAGACATGTGTGTAGAGACATGTGTGTAGAGACATGTGTGTAGAGACAAGTGTGTACAGACATGTGTGTACAGACATGTGTGTAGACATGTGTGTACAGACATGTGTGTAGAGACATGTGTGTAGAGATACACCACGGGTTTGGTGGGACCAAGGTTTTTGGTTGTAACCGATTTATTACAGCTCTTAGTTATTTCTCCTCTCCTTTGGGGATGGGGAGGGGAGGGGGATTGGTTGTGCAAAGGAGAGAAATCCACTCTAGCACACGAAATACACTTCCTACAACTTAAATTCCCACTCAACAAAATGATAGACAGGGGAAAAGGGGCAAAAGCGACCTCCGACCCCCGCCCCCTTTTCTGTTTGGATCCTAACAAGATTTCAACAGTACACATCAATTTGGATCTTTGAACTCTGTTATATAAAATGTTATATAATTATTTCCCTATCCCACAACGTATTCAAGCTCACAAAATGGATACATGACATCAACAACAACAACAACAATGATATGTCAAAAACATTTTCAACAAAGACATGAGGTAACTTTTTAATCCCAATACCAAAATGGCGCTGTGGTAGAATTGCTTGAATAGGTTAAATGTTGTTGAAGAAACATCATTCACAAGGAGAAAATAGTTCTACACACGCAAAAACAAATTCAAATCATGTTCAGCAAACACATCATAGTGCAGTCTGTGTAATTCTGGACACATTCCTTCAATTATACGTGGAAACTTAAACGTTTGAAATATTACACGTACGTTTATTTGCTTACATAAAAGCTGATGTACATAACACATGTATTCATATCACATTACATGTACACCACACGTTTTAATAGCTCGACTTTGAATTTCCATACAAGTGAAGAGATATTTAAGAGTTGAAGAGATTGACATAAAGAGGAAGAGGACAGGGAGGTTATGGGTTTGTATCCTAACACGTGGACTCAATGATTGAACAGCAATTTTATCGACCCTCTGATCCAAGAAAAATGTTCACCCAGTGTTCTGTCTTAAATAAAGGATAGACAAAAGCTTGGAGGGCCACGTGTGAACATCTTCAGTTGTGCATGTTATCAAGCGGCACAAGCACCGCCAGTTCAAACGACTGGCTAGAAAAGCGTGTAAGGCTGGAACTACCTGAGATTTCCTAGGTGTAAGGGCATGAGATCAACACCCCGTCTAAGCGTAACACAGAATTCGGGTGGCTGGCTAAGTGGCCGGGTGGATGGTACCTGCCTTGGTTACCACAGAACAGGCCAAGGGCCATAACACAGCGCGTTATGTCTGAGTTGTCCCGTATCAGGTGCAAACAACACGGAACATAATAAGTACCCGTAGCCAGCAAGCCCAGCCAGCCAGTTGAGTCAGCCGTGCCATCCGGTGTGTAGGTGTCTCCGTACAGTTACAAATTCGTGCAGAAACAAGCAAATAAACAAACAAACAAACAAGCATCAAAATGTGTTTATATTACGCGACACTAAATGGTCGTTTAACACATTGTACATAATCAGTATGAAAAGTGTACAAGACACATATTTGCAATTAAAATTAAACAAACAATAGAAGCTTTCTTGAGGGGAAAATCGACTTGTCTCGCTGTTTTATCGACTTGTGTATTTCAATATTTGACACTGTGAGAAGGAATGAACTATGACATTGTTTAAAACGACATCTTGTAGTACAATATTTGATAGCAGCTTTTAAAAGGTGGGTCATGGTTTAGTTGTTTTTTTACAATGAACCAACATGTGCAGTGAGGTAGCTGGAAACCTGTCTGAAGAGTTTGATGTAGGTGTAGGAGTTAGACAGGGCTGTATTCTAAGCCCTTTTTGTTTATTATTTTTATGGATTCAGTTGCAAAGGAATCCTCAAAAATGAAGGAAAGGAATGTAAGTATGTGAAAACTCAAACCGGTAAACATATCAATACTTTCATTTGCGAAGGATTTAGTTCTATTTGGAAAATTATATTGACCTTCAGTAAAATGACAACATGCTGAGTAAGAAAATTAATAAAGAGGAATGAAAACAGAAACAGTGATGTGAAAATAAAGCATG
>JAXRKP010000610.1:200479-215479 GCA_037039925.1 Doris montereyensis | reverse complement strand
AAAAAAAACATAGATGGTAAGACTTACAACAAACAATGACATAGATGGTAAGACTTACAATAAAAAAGACATAGATGGTAAGACTTACAATAAACAAAGACGTAGATGGTAAGACTTACAATAAACAAAGACATAGATGGTAAGACTTACAATGAGCAAAGACATGGATGGTAAGACTTACAATAAAAAAAGACATAGATGGTAAGACTTACAATAAACAAAGACATAGATAGTAAGACTTACAATAAACAATGACATAGATGGTAAGACTTACAATAAACAAAGACATAGATGGTAAGACTTACAATAAATAAAGACATAGATTTATGATCGTCGACTAAAGAGGAAAAGAGAGACAGGGAGGAACACAGATGAGATTCAAATAGAGAGGCAGAGAGAGACAGGGTGACATAGAAAGATAGAATGACATAGAGACATTGAGAGACAAACAGAGACATGGTGACATAGAAAGACAGACTGACATAGAGACACTGAGAGACAGAGAGAGACAGGGTGACATAGAAAGACAGACTGACATAGAGACAGTGAGAGAGAGACAGACAGACTGAGAGTGAGAGAGATAGAGAGAGCAGAGAGAGACAGACAGACAGACAAGCAGACAGTGAGAGAGAGAGACAGAAAGAGAAACAGACAGACCAACAGACAGAGAGTGAGAGAGAGAGAGAGAGAGAGACAGAGACAGGGAGACACAGAGACCCAGAGACAGAGAAACACAGAAAGACGGAGAAGGATAGAGACAGAGAGAGAGAGAGAGAGAGAGAGAGACAGAGAGAGAGAGAGAGAGAGAGAGAGAGAGAGAGAGAGAGACACAGAGACAGAGACACAGACAGACAGACAGACAGACAGACAGACAGACAGAATGAGAGAGAAAAAAGAGAGAGATAGAGAGATAGAGAGAGAGAGAGACGAGAGAGAGAGAGAGAGAGAGAGAGAGAGAGAGAGAGAGAGAGAGAGAGAGAGAGAGAGAGAGAGAGAGAGAGAGAGAGAGAGAGAGAGAGAGAGAGAGAGAGAGAGAGAGAGAGAGAGAGAGAGAGAGAGAGAGAGACAGACAGACATGACAGACAGGAGAAAGAGAGAGAGAGAGAGAGAGAGAGAGAGAGAGAGAGAGAGAGAGAGAGAGAGAGAGAGAGAGAGAGAGAGAGAGAGAGAGAGAAACAGAGAAAGAGAGAGTGGAGGGGGAGAGGGGCGGGGCGGTGTTGGTGGACAAGAGCAACTCTATATAGCCCAATGCAATGAGACAATAGATCTATTGGTTTGTGGAAATGAGAGAAAGGAAGCGGAGAGCAAGCAATAACTCGTGGATGGAGAGATGGAGACAGGGAGAGGTGAGAGGTTTAGGCAGAGACAGAGCAAAATAGACACGGCCGCACAGGTGAAAACACACAGAGAGACAGTGTGAGACGTGAGACACTCAGAGAGAGTGCGTGAGTATTGAAACGTAAGACAGACAGTGTGGGAGACATGACACACAGACAGACAGTGTGAGACATGACACACAGACAGACAGTGTAAGACATGACACACAGACAGACAGTGTGAGACATGACACACAGACAGACAGTGTAAGACATGACACAAAGACAGACAGTCTGAGACGTGACACACAGAGAGACAGTGTGAGACATGACACACAGACAGACAGTGTGAGACATGACACACCGACAGACAGTGTGAGACATGACACACAGGGAGACAGTGTGAGACATGACACATAGATAGACAGTAAGACATTACACATAGACAGACAGTGTGATACGTGACACACAGAAAGACAGTATGAGAGATGACACATAGGCAGACAGTGTGAGACATGACACACAGACAGACAGTGTAAGACATGACAAAAAGACAGACAGTGTGAGACGTGAAACACAGACAGACATATGAGACATGACACAGAGAGAGAGTGTAAGACATGACACATAGACAGACAGTGTGAGACATGACACATAGAAAGACAGTGTGAGACATGACACACACAGAGACAGTGTGAGACATGACACATAGACAGACAGTGTGAGACATGACACACAGACAGACAATGTAAGACATGACACACACAGACAGACAGTGTGAGACATGACACATAGACAGACAGTGTGAGACATGACACACAGAGAGACAGTGTAAGACATGACACATAGACAGACAGTGTGAGACATGACACACGCAGAGACAGTGTAAGACATGACACACAGACAGACAGTGTGAGACATGACACACAGAGAGGCAGTATAAGACATGACACATAGACAGACAGTGTGAGACATGACACACACAGAGACAGTGTAAGACATGACACACAGACAGACAGTGTGAGACATGACACACAGACAGACAGTGTAAGACATGACACACAGAGAGACAGTGTAAGACATGACACATAGACAGACAGTGTAGGACATGACACATAGACAGACCGTGTAAGACATGACACACACACAGACAGTGTAAGACATGACACACAGAGACAGTGTACGACATGACACATAGACAGACAGTGTGAGACGTGACACACAGACAGACAGTGTAATAAATGACACATAGACAGACAGTGTAAGACATGACACACAGAGAGACAGTGTACGACATGACACACAGAGAGACAGTGTAAGACATGACACATAGACAGACAGTGTGAGACATGACACACAGACAGACAGTGTGAGACATGAAACATAGACAGACAGTGTGAGACATGACACACAGACAGACAGTGTGAGACATGACACACAGACAGACAGTGTGGGAGACATGACACACAGACAGACAGTGTGAGACATGACACATAGACAGACAGTGTGAGACATGACACACAGACAGACAGTGTGAGACATGACACATAGACAGACAGTGTGAGACATGACACATAGACAGACAGTGTAAGACATGACACATAGACAGACAGTGTGAGACATGACACAAAGAGAGACAGTATGAGACATGAGACAAGGAGAGACAGTGTAAGACATGACACACAGACAGACAGTGTGAGACATGACACACAGACAGACAGTGTGAGACATGACACATAGACAGACAGTGTAAGACATGACACACAGACAGACAGTGTGACACATGACACATAGACAGACAGTGTGAGACATGACACACAGAGAGACAGTGTGAGACATGACACACAGAGAGACAGTGTGAGACATGACACATAGACAGACAGTGTAAGACATGACACATAGACAGACAGTGTAAGACATGACACATAGACAGACAGTGTGAGACATGACACATAGACAGACAGTGCAAGACATGAAAATAGACAGACAGTGTAAGACATGACACAAAGACAGACAGTGTAAGACATGACACATAGACAGACAGTGTAAGACAGGACACATAGACAGACAGTGTAAGACATGACACATAGACAGACAGTGTAAGACATGACACATAGACAGACAGTGTAAGACATGACACATAGACAGACAGTGTAAGACATGACACATAGACAGACAGTGTGAGACATGACACACAGACAGACAGTGTAAGACATGACACATAGACAGACAGTGTGAGACATGACACACAGACAGACAGTGTGAGACATGACACACAGAGGGACAGTGTAAGACATGACACATACACAGACAGGCAATGTAAGACATGACACTTAGACAGACAGTGTAAGACATGACACATAGACCGACAATGTAAGACATGACACACAGACAGACAGTGTGAGACATGACACATAGACAGACAGTGTAAGACATGACACATAGACAGACAGTGTAAGACATGATACATAGACAGACAGTGTGAGACAGGACACATAGACAGACAGTGTGAGACATGACACATAGACAGACAGTGTAAGACATGACACACAGACAGACAGTGTGAGACATGACACATAGACAGACAGTGTAAGACATGACACATAGACAGACAGTGTGAGACATGACACATAGACAGACAGTGTAAGACGTGACACATGGACAGACAGTGTGAGACATGACACACAGACAGACAGTGTGAGACATGACACACAGACAGACAGTGTGAGACATGACACATAGACAGACAGTGTGAGACATGACACATAGACAGACAGTGTGACACATGAGACATAGAGAGATAGTGTGAGACATGACACACAGACAGACAGTGTGAGACATGACACACAGACAGACAGTGTGAGACATGACACACAGACAGACAGTGTGAGACATGACACATAGACAGACAGTGTGAGACATGACACACAGACAGACAGTGTGAGACATGACACATAAACAGACAGTGTAAGACATGACACATAGACAGACAGTGTGAGACATGACACATAGACAGACAGTGAAAAACATGACATATAGACAGACAGTGTGAGATGAGACACACACAGACAGACAGTGTAAGACATGACACATAGACAGACAGTGTAAGACATGACACATAGACAGACAGTGTGAGACATGACACACAGAGAGACAGTGTGAGACATGACACACAGACAGACAGTGAAGACATGACTCATAGACAGACAGTGTAAGACATGACACATAGACAGACAGGCAATGTAAGACATGACACATAGACAGACAGTGTAAGACATGACACATAGACAGACAGTGTAAGACATGACACATAGACAGACAGTGTGAGACATGACACACAGAGGGACAGTGTAAGACATGACACATACACAGACAGGCAATGTAAGACATGACACTTAGACAGACAGTGTAAGACATGACACATAGACCGACAATGTAAGACATGACACACAGACAGACAGTGTGAGACATGACACATAGACAGACAGTGTAGAAGACATGTAAGACACATAGACAGACAGTGTAGAAGACATGAGATACATAGACAGACAGTGTAAGACATGACACACAGACAGACAGTATGACATAGACAGTGTAAGACATGACACATAGACAGACAGACATGACACACAGACAGACAGTGTAAGACATGACACACAGACAGACAGTGTGAGACATGACACATAGACAGACAGTGAGACATGACACACAGACAGACAGTGTGAGACATGACATAGACAGACAGTGTGAGACATGACACACAGACAGACAGTGTGAGACATGACACACAGACAGACAGTGTGAGACATGACACACAGACAGACAGTGTGAGACATGACACACAGACAGACAGTGTGAGACATGACACACAGACAGACAGTGTGAGACATGACACATAGACAGACAGTAGGAGACATGACACACAGACAGACAGTGTGAGACATGACACATAAACAGACAGTGTAAGACATGACACATAGACAGACAGTGTGAGACATGACATAGACAGACAGTGAAAAACATGACATATAGACAGACAGTGTAGATGACATGACACACAGACAGACAGTGTAAGACATGACACATAGACAGACAGTGTAAGACATGACACATAGACAGACAGTGTGAGACATGACACACAGAGAGACAGTGTGAGACATGACACACAGACAGACAGTGAAGACATGAGACTCACAGACAGACAGTGTAAGACATGACACATAGACAGACAGGCAATGTAAGACATGACACATAGACAGACAGTGTAAGACATGACATAGACAGACAGTGTAAGACATGACACATAGACAGACAGTGTAAGACATGACACATAGACAGACAGTGTAAGACATGACACACAGACAGACAGAAACATTGACACATAGACAGACAGTGTGAGACACACAGACAGACAGTGTAAGACATGACATACAGACAGACAGTGTAAGACATGACACACAGACAGACAGTGTAAGACATGACACACAGAGAGACAGTGTAAGACATGACAGACAGACATGACAATAGACATGACACACAGAGAGACAGTGTAAGACATGACACACATGACAGACAGTGTAGACATGACACACAGAGAGACAGTGTAAGAGATGACACACAGACAGACAGTGTAAGACATGACACGTAGACAGACAGTGTGAGACATGACACACAGACAGACAGTGTAAGACATGACACACAGAGAGACAGTATAAAACATGACACACAGACAGACAGTGTAAAACATGACACACAGACAGACAGTGTAAGACATGACACACACAGAGACAGTGTAAGACATGACACACAGAAAGACAGTGTGAGACATGACACACAGAGAGACAGTATGAGACATGACACATAGACAGACAGTGTGAAACATGACACACAGAGAGACAGTGAGACATGACACACAGACAGACAGTGTGAGACATGACACATAGACAGACAGTGTGAGACATGACGCACAGAGAGACAGTATGAGACATGACACACAGACAGACAGTGTGAGACATGACACATAGACAGACAGTGTGAGACATGACACATAGACAGACAGTGTGAGACGTGAAACACAGACAGACAGTATGCGACATGACACACAGAGAGACAGTATGAGACATGAGACACAGAGAGACAATGGGACACATGAGACATAGAGAGATAGTGTGAGACATGACACACACAGAGACAGTGTGAGATGTGACACACAGAGAGACAGTGTGAGACATGAGGCATACAGAGATAGTGTGAGACATGAGACACAGAGAGACAGTGTGACACATGAGACATAGAGAGATAGTGTGAGACATGACACACAGAGAGACAGTGTGACACATGAGACACAGAGAGACAGTGTGAGACATGAGACACAGAGAGACAGTGTGATATGTGACACACAGAGAGACAGTGTGAGACATGAGGCATAGAGAGATAGGATGAGACATGAGACACAGAGAGACAGTGTGAGACATAAGACATAGAGAGATAGTGTGAGACATGAGACACAGAGAGACAGTGTGACACATGAGACATAGAGAGATAGGTTGAGACATGAGACATAGAGAGATTTTGTGAAACATGAGACATAAAGAGATAGTGTGAGACATGAGACACAGAGAGACAGTGTGAGACATGAGACATAGAGAGATAGTGTTAGACATGAGACACAAAGAGACAGTGTGAGACATGAGACATAGATAGATAGTGTGAGACATGAGACATAGAGAGATAGTGTGAGACATGAGACACAGAGAGACAGTGTGAGACTTGACACACAGTAAGACAGTGTGAGATGTGACACACAGAGTGACAGTGTGAAACATGAGGCATATAGAGATAGGATGAGACATGACACATAGAGAGACAGTGTGAGACATGAGGCATAGAGATATAGTGTGAGACATGAGACATAGAGAGATAATGTTAGACATGAGACACAAAGAGACAGTGTGAGACATGAGACATAGATAGATAGTGTGAGACATGAGACATAGAGAGATAGTGTGAGACATGAGACACAGAGAGACAGTGTGAGACATGACACACAGTAAGACAGTGTGAGATGTGACACACAGAGTGACAGTGTAAAACATGAGGCATATAGAGATAGGATGAGACATGACACATAGAGAGACAGTGTGAGACATGAGGCATAGAGATATAGTGTGAGACATGAGACATAGAGAGATAGTCTTAGACATGAGACACAAAGAGACAGTGTGAGACATGAGACATAGATAGATAGTGTGAGACATGAGACATAGAGAGATAGTGTGAGACATGAAACACAGAGAGACAGTGTGAGACATGAGACATAGAGAGATAGCGTGAGACATGAGACATAGAGAAACAGTGTTAAACGTGGGACACAGACAGACACTGTGAGATGTTTTAACCTTCGATGGATGAAGAGATAATATGGTCGTGTAAAATTACGTTTAGATGGAATGTGTGTGTGTGTATGTGTGTCTGTATGTTTGTGTATGTTATGTAGGTGTACGTGTGGGTGTGTGTGTGTAAGAGACAGAGAGAGAGAAAGACAGACAGACAGACAGACAGACAGAGACACACAGAGAGACAGAGAGAGGGAGAGAGAGACGTACAAACAGACAGACAGACAGACAAACAGACAAACAGACAGAGACACAGGCAGAGAAACAGACAGACAGGCAAACAGACAGAGACAAAGACAGAGACAGAGAAACAGACATTCAGACAAACAGACAAAGACAGAGACAAAGACAGAGAAACAAACAGGCAGACAAACAGACAGAGACAGAGACTGAGACAGAGAAACAGACAGACAGACAAACAGACAGACAAACAGACAGAGACAGAGAAACAGACAGTCAGACAAACAGACAGACAGTGTGACAGACAGACAAATAAACAGACATAGAAATACTGACAGAGGTAGGCAGACAGTGAAAGAGAAAGGGAGTTTGGGGAAAGGTTTGTGTTGCCCATACACAGCCTAATGGACAGGGAGAAGAGGCCAGTCCTTGGACAGCTGGATACGGCCATTTGATCGTGGGGAAATAGACAGCTGAAAAGATACATATATACATACGTACATACATACGTACATACATACATAAATAATTACATACATACATACATACATACATACATAATTACATACATACATACATACATAAATAATTACATACATACATACATACATAAATAATTACATACATACATACATACATACATAAATAATTACATACATACATACATACATAAATAATTACATACATACATACATACATAAATAATTACATACATACATACATATATACATAAATGATTACATACATACATACATACATAAATAATTACATACATACATAAATACATAAATAATTACATACATACATACATACATACATAAATAATTACATACATACATACATACATAAATAATTACGTAAAATCATACATACATAAATAAGTACATACATACATACATAAATAATTACATACATACATACACACATAATTACATACATACATACAGAAGTGCACACATACATACATACATACATACATACACCCACCCATACATACATACATACATACATAAATACATACGTACGTACATACATACATACATACATACATACACCCATCCATCAATACATTCATGCATACATACATAGATACATACATACATACCCACATACATACATACATACATACATATAAACATACTTTATATACATACATACATAGATGCATGCATACATAGATGCATGCATACATAGATGCATACATACATATACATACATACATATATATACATACATACATACATAGATACATACATACATACATACATATACACACATACATACATACATACATGCATACATACATACATACATACATACATACAAACATAGATACATACATACATACATACATGCATACATACATACATACATACATCTACACACATACATTCGTACATACAAACATAGATACATACATACAAATATGCATACATGGATACATCCACACATACATACATACATACATACATACATACATACATAAATACATACATACATACATACACATACATACTTGTAGATAGATAGACAGACAGATAACAGAGTATATAGTTGCATGTAACAACGGCAATGCCATAGTATGGGGAGGGGGGGAGTTAATAATTTTGTACTTTTGTTAAAAACGTAAATAAATAGAACTTAACAATTTACTGTCTAAGATTAAACTCAACCACGCCTTCTACAGATTATATTCAAGAGCCTCTTTCCTAGACTAAATTCAAGAGCCTCTTTCCTAGACTAAATTCAAGAGCCTCTTTCCTAGACTAAATTCAACAGCCTCTTTCCTAGACTAAATTCAACAGCCTCTTTCCTAGACTAAATTCAACCGCCTCTTTCCTAGACTAAATTCAACCTAGACTAAATTCAACCGTCTCTTTCCTAGACTAAATTCAACCGTCTCTTTCCTAGACTAAATTCAACCGTCTCTTTCCTAGACTAAATTCAACCGTCTCTTTCCTAGACTAAATTCAACCGTCTCTTTCCTAGACTAAATTCAACCGTCTCTTTCCTCTAAATTCTCTTCAGGCTAAACTCAACCATCTCTTCCCAGAATAAACTCAACTGCCACTTCCCCAGTCTCAACTCAACTGCCACTTCCCAGACTAAACTCAACCGTCTCTTCCTCAGACTAAACTCAACCGTTTCTTCCCCAGACTAAACTCAACCGCCTCTTCCCCAGACTAACCTCAACCGCGTCTTCCCCAGACTAAACTCAACCGTCTCTTCCCCAGACTAAACTCAATCGTCTCTTCCCAGACTGAACTAAACTGCCTCTTCCCCAGACTAAACTCAACTGCCTCTTCCCCAGATTAAACTCAACTGCCTCTTCCCTAGACTAAACTCAACCGTCTCTTCCCTAGATTAAAGTCAAATATTTCTTCACTAAACTGAACTCAACTGTCTCTTCACTAAAACTGAACTCAACTGTCTCTTCACTAAACTGAACTCAACTGTCTCTTTACTAGACTAACCTCAACTGTCTATTGACTAGACTAAACGCAAGAGCCTCTTCACTAGACTGAACTGAACCATCTCTTTACCAGACTAAACTCGACCGTCTCTTCACCAGATTAAACTCAACCGTCTCTTTACTAGACTAAAGACAACCGCCTCTTTGCCAGACTACACTCAATCGTCTCTTCCCCAGACTAAACTCATCCGTCTCTTCCAAACACTAAACTCAATGGCATCTTCTCTAGACTAAACTCAATTGTCTCTTCCCCAGACTAAACTCAAACGCGTCTTCCCTAGACTAAACTCAACAATCTCTTCCCCAGACTAAACAACTGCCTCTTCCCCAGACTAAACTCAACAGCCTCTTCCCCAGATTAAACTCAACTGCCTCTTCCCCAGACTAAACTCAACCGTCTCTTCCCCAGACTTAACTCAATCGTCTCTTCACTAGACTAAACTCAAGCGTCTGTTCACGAGACTAAACTCAACTGTTTCTTTACCAGACTAAACTTAATCCTCTTTTCACTAGATTAAACTCAACCGTCTCTTCACTAGACTCATGGCAATCGTCTCTTCACTAGACTAAACTCAACCGTCTCTTCACTAGACTAAACTCAACCGTCTCTTCACTAGACTAAACTCAACTATCTCTTCAGTAGACAAAGCTCAACTGTCTCTTCACTAGACTGGATTCAACTGTCTCTTCACCAGACTAACTCAACCATCTCTTCACCAGATTAAATTCAACCATCTCTTCACCAGATTAAACTCAACCATCTCCTCATCAGACAAAACTCAACCATCTCTTTACTAGAATAAACCCAACCGTCTCTTCACCAGACTAAACGAAACCATCTCTTTACCAGACTAAACTTAACTGTCTCTTCACCAGACTAAACTCAACTGTCTCTTCACCAGACTAAACTCAACTGTCTCTTCCCCAGACTAAACTCAACTGTCCCTTCACCAGACTAACTCAACTGTTTCTTCCCCAGACTAAACGCAACTGTCTCTTTACCAGACTAAACTGAACTATTTCTTCACCAGACTAAAGTAAACTATTTTTTCACTAGACTAAACGCAATTGTCTCTTTAGTAGACTCAACTCAACTGTCACTTCACCAGACTAAACTGAACTGTCTCTTCACTACACTAAATGCAATAGTCTCTTCACTAGACTAACATAAAATGTCTCTTCACTAGACTAAACTCAAACATCTCTTCACCAGACTAAGCTCAACCATCTCTTCACTAGAATAAACCCAACCATTTCTTCACTAGACTAAACTCAACTGTCTCTTCATCAGACTAAACTCAACCATCTCTTCACTAGACTAAACTCAACTGTGTCTTTATCAGACTAAACTCATCCATATCTTCACGGACTAAACTCAACAATCTCTTCACTAGACTAAACTCTACCATCTCTTCACCGGACTAAACTCAACCATCTCTACACTAGACTAAACTCAGTCATCTCTTCACCAGACTAAGCTCAACCATCACTTCACTAGAATAAACCCATCTTCACTAGACTAAACTCAACCATCTCTTCACTAGACTAAACTCATCCATCTCTTCACTAGACTAAACTCAACCGTATCTTCACTAGATTAAACTCCTCCATTTCTTCACCGGACTAAACTCAACCATCTCTTCACTAGACTAAACTCAATGCCCAGAATAAACACAACTGTCTCTTCACCAGACTAAAGTCAACTGTCTCTTCACTAGACTAAACTCAACCATCTTCACCAGACTAAACTCAACTTTCTTCACTAGACTAAACTCAACAATCTCTTCACTAGACTAAACTCAACCATCTCTTCATTAGACTTAACTCAACTGTCTCTTCACCAGACGAAACTCAACCGTGTCTTCACTAGACTAAACTCAAAAATCTCTTCACTAGTCTAAACTCAACTGTCTCTTCACTAGACTAAACTCAACTGTCTCTTTTCACTAAACTAAACTCAACTGCCTCGTCACCAGACTAACCTCTACTCTCTCTTCCCTAGACTACTAAACTCAACAATATCTTCACTACACTAAACTCACCTGTCTTTTCATTAGACTAAATTCAATCATCTCTTTACTACACTAAACTCAACTGTCTCTTCACTATACTAAACGTAGCCGTGCCTTTACCAGACTAAACTCAACCATTTCGTCACTAGACTAAACTCATCCGTCTCTTCATTAGACTAAACTCAACTGTCTCTTCACTAGACTAAATTCACCCGTCTCTTCACTAGACTAAACTCACCCGTCTCTTCACTAGACTAAACTCACCCGTCTCTTCACTGGACTTAACTCAACCGTCTCTTCACTAGACCAAACTCACCGTCTCTTCACTAGACTAAACTCACCCGTCTCTTCACTAGACTAAACTCACCCGTATCTTCACCAGACTAAACTCAACCGTCTCTTCACTAGACTAAACTCACCCGTCTCTTCACCAGACTAAACTCACTGTCTCTTCACTAGACCAAACTCACCCGTCTCTTCACCAGACTAAACTCACCGTCTCTTCACTAGACTAAACTCACTCGTCTCTTCACTAGACTAAACTCAACCGTCTCTTCACTAGACTAAACTCACCCGTCTCTTCACTAGACTAAACTCACCCGTCTTTTCACTAGACTAAACTCACCCGTCTCTTCACTAGACTAAACTCACTCGTCTCTTCACTAGACTAAACTCACCGTCTCTTCACTAGACTAAACTCAACCGTCTCTTCACTGGACTAAACTCACCCGTCTCTTCACTAGACTAAACTCACCCGTCTCTTCACTAGACGTAACTCACCCGTCTCTTCACTAGACTAAACTCACCCGTCTCTTCACTAGACTAAACTCACCCGTCTCTTCACTAGACTAAACTCACCCGTCTCTTCACTAGACTAAACTCACCCGTCTCTTCACTAGACTAAACTCAACCGTCTTTTCACTAGACTAAACTCACCCGTCTCTTCACAAGACTAAACTCACCCGTCTTTTCACTAGACTAAACTCAACCGTCTTTTCCATAGACTAAACTCACCCGTCTTTTCCCTAGACTAAACTCACCCGTCTTTTCACTAGACTAAACTCACCCGTCTTTTCACAAGACTAAACTCACCCGTCTTTTCACTAGACTAAACTCACCCGTCTTTTCACAAGACTAAACTCACCCGTCTTTTCACTAGACTAAACTCACCCGTCTTTTCACAAGACTAAACTCACCCGTCTTTTCCATAGACTAAACTCACCCGTCTTTTCCCTAGACTAAACTCACCCGTCTTTTCACTAGACTAAACTCACCCGTCTCTTCACTAGACTAAACTCACTCGTCTCTTCACTAGACTAAACTCACCCATCTCTTCAACGTCCATTGGCTAAAAAAACTCAACACGCGCGTGACTCACATCGCCTCATGACGCGGGCATTTCCTTCGCCGAACATCCAACAGCCGAACAGCGAAAAACAGGAGGCGTTCATTTTACACCGAAACTGACGGGCAGACGAAGGAGTAAAGTCTGCTGTGTGTTATGAAGACCCAAACTTATTTTCGTGGCAGTCGCTAGCATGGTTTACCTATCATCTACATCCGTGTAGAGCTACAGTTATATCTGTTTGGCTTTGTGTGTGTATGTGTGTGGCAAGTACGACCTGTCAGGTTTGTTGCTGTGCTTGGTGGCTACAATTATTTTTCGTTAGATCTGGAGGCTTTGTTATAAAGTATTTCGATAAATAGATCGCCGTCGGTATCGCTTTCAGCAGGTTGAATTAAATTGAATCTACTTGAATCAAATTGAATCTACTTGAATCAAATTGAATCTACTTGAATTAAATTGAATCTACTTGAATTAAATTGAATCTACTTGAATTAAATTGAATCTACTTGAATTAATCTACTTGAATTAATCTACTTCATTTAATCTCAATATGTGTAACTGCTTAGCTTATCTGGTTTGACTTGTCCATGTCCAGATAATAAACTTGGTAGATAGCTTTTGGTGTATTATGTGTGGGTTGTTGTTGTTGTTGTTGTTTGTTACATCAGTGGGTTACACAGGTAATAACGTGGAGTGTGCATAGGACTTGCCTTGCCGTAGCGAGTGAGATTCAGTGGCCATAGATGTGTCTTATACAATTGGGTATGTGATTTCGTTTGTTTTAAACTTATTAGACATATTATAATACTACTTTGTTAAGACATTTACTTAAGAGAAAATAGTTTCCTGTTCAACTCCTGTTTGATATAACGCCAGCCTGACGTTACGTCATTACAAAGGGCTCAAACAATGGATGGACATGGAAATAATTCAAAGCAAATTTGTCATGAAATGATTTACGTTTTGTGGCTAAAATATTGCTTTTGTTTTCTGACCTTTTACAATGAGGAATAGCTGCCTGGATATCTCTTATGCCTTCATCTTTTCCATTGGACTGTGTGAACTGAGCATTACGTAATATCTCTCATGCCTTCATCTTTTCCATTGGACTGTGTGAACTGAGCATTACGTAATATCTCTTATGCCTTCATCTTTTCCATTGGACTGAACTGAGCATCGTAATATTTTCTTCATTGGACTGTGTGAACTGAGCATTACGTAATATCTCTCATGCCTTCATCTTTTCCATTGGACTGTGTGAACTGAGCATAACGTA
>JAXRKP010000610.1:175479-187979 GCA_037039925.1 Doris montereyensis | reverse complement strand
TCCCAGCAACGTCTTGTCTTTGTGTCACGTCTCACATTGTCTCTGTGTGCAACGTCTCCCACTGTCTCTCTTTGTGTCACGTCTCCCAGTGACTGTCTGTGTGCAACGTCTCCCACTGTCTCTCTTTGTGTCAAATCTCAGAGTGTCTGTCTGTGTGCAAAGTCTCACACTATTTCTCTTTGTGTCACGTCTCACAGTGTGTACCTGTGCGCAACATCTCACACTGTCTCTTTGTGTCACGTCTGACAATGTCTCTTTTGTGTCATGTCTCACACTGTCTGTTTTCTGTCATGTCTCACACTATCTGTTTTGTGTCATGTCTCACTGTCTCTTTTGTGTCATGTCTCACACTGTCTCTTTTTGTGTCATGTCTCACACTGTCTCTCTGTGTGTCATGTCTCATACTATCTTTTTTATGTCCTGTCTCACACTGTCTCTTTTGTGTCATGTCTCACACTGTCTCTTTTATGTCATGTCTCACACTGTCTCTTTTGTGTCTTGTCTCATACTATCTCTTTTATGTCTTGTCTCACACTGTCTCTTTTGTGTCATGTCTCACACTGTCTCTTTTTGTGTCATGTCTCACACTGTCTCTTTTCTGTCATGTCTCACACTGTCTCTTTTCTGTCATGTTTCACATTGTGTCTTTTGTGTCATATCTCACACTGTCTCTTTTTGTGTTAGGTCTCGCATTGTCTCTTTTGTGTCACGTCTCGCACTGTCTCTTTTGTGTCACGTCTCGCACTGCCTCTTTTGTGTCACGTTTCGCACTGTCTCTTTTGTGTCACGTCTGCACTGTCTCTTTTTTGTGTCATGTCTCACACTGTCTTTTGTGTCACGTCTCACACTGTCTCTTTTGTGTCATGTCTCACACTGTCTCTTTTGTGCCACGTCTCACACTGTCTCTTTTTGTGTCATATCTCACGCTGTCTCTTTTGTGTCATGTCTCACTGTCTCTTTTGTGTCATGTCTCACACTGTCTCTTTTTGTGTCATGTCTCACACTGTGTCTTGTGCAACGTCTTACACTGTCTCTTTTTGTGTCACGTCTCACACTATGTCATAAAGTCTCACACTGTAAATCTTTGTGCCACATTTCACACTGTGCATTTGTTTGTCATTCTAACACTGTTTTCACGTGTCTGTGTGTCATGTTTCACACTGTCTCTCTTTAATGTCATTACCACACTGTTTCTCTGTGTGTCATGTCTCATACTGTCTCTCTGTGTGTCATGTCTCACACTGTCTCTCTGTGTGTTATGTCTCACACTGTCTCTCTGTGTGTCATGTCTCACACTGTCTGTCTATGTGTCATGTCTCACACTGTCTGTCTGTGTGTCATGTCTCATACTGTCTCTCTGTGTGTCATGTCTCACACTGTCTCTCTGTGTCATGTCTCACACTGTCTCTCTGTGTGTCACGTCTCACACTGTCTCTCTGTGTATCATGTCTCACACTGTCTCTTTGTTTGTCATGTCTCACACTGTCTCTCTGTGTGTCATGTCTCACACCGTCTCTCTGTGTGTCATGTCTCAAACGGTCTGTCTGTGTGTCATGTCTCACACTGTCTCTCTATTGTGTCATGTCTCAGACTGTTTCTCTGTGTGTCATGTCTCACACTGTCTGTCTATGTGTCATGTATCACATTGTCTGTCTTTAATGTCATGTATCACACTGTCTCTCTGTGTGTCATGTATCACACTGTCTCTCTGTGTGTCATGTCGTACACTATTTCTTTTTCTGTTATGTCTCACACTGTCTCTCTTTGTGTCATGTCTCACACTGTTTCTCTTTGTCTCATGTCTCACATTGTCTCTCTTTGTGTCATGTCTCACGCTGTCTCTTTTTGTGTCATGTCTCACATTGTCACTCTGTGTGTCATGTCTCACACTGCCTCTCTGTGTGTCATGTGCCACACTGTCTCTCTGTGTGTCAATGTATCACACTGTCTCTCTGTGTGTCATGTCTCACACTGTCTCTCTGTGTGTCATGTATCACGCTGTCTCTCTGTGTGTCATGTCTCACACTGTTCTCTGTGTGTCATGTCTCCTGTCACTCTGTGTGTCATGTCTCACACTGTCTCTTTGTGTGTCATGTCTCAAACTGTCTGTCTGTGTGTCATGTCTCACACTGTCTGTCTGTGTGTCATGTCTCACACTGTCTTTCTGTGTGTCATGTCTCACACTGTCTTTCTGTGTGTCATGTATCACACTGTCTCTGTGTGTCATGTCACACTGTCTCTCTGTGTGTCATGTACCACACTGTCTCTCTGTGTGTCATTTTTTCACACTGTCTCTCTGTGTGTCATGTATCACACTGTGTCTCTGTGTGTCATGTATCACACTGTCTCTCTGTGTGTCATGTCTCACACTGTCTGTCTGTGTCATGTCTTAACTGTCTCTCTGTGTGTCATGTCTTACACTGTCTCTCTGTGTGTCATGTCTTACACTGTCTCTCTGTGTCATGTCTTACACTGTCTCTCTGTGTGTCATGTCTTACACTAACTCTCTCTCTGTGTCATGTCTTACACTGTCTCTGTGTGTGTCATGTCTCCTGTCTCTCTGTGTGTCATGTATCACACTGTCTCTGTGTGTCATGTATCACACTGTCTCTCCTTGTCTCATGTCTGACATTGTCTCTTTTGTGTCATGTATCCTGTCTCTTTGTGTCATGTCTCACACTGTCTGTCTTTGCGTCATGTATCACACTGTCTCTCTGTGTGTCATGTCTCCACACTGTCTCTCCTTGTCTCATGTATGACATTGTCTCTTTTGTGTCATGTCTCACACTGTCTCTCTTTGTGTCCTGTCTCACATTGTCTCTTGTTGTGTCATGTATCACACTGTCTCTCTGTGTCATGTCTCACACAGTCTCTCCTTGTCCTCATGTCTCACACTGTCTCTCTTTGTGTCATGTATCACACTGTCTCTTTTTGTGTCATGTCTCACACTGTCTGTCTGTGTGTCATGTGCATGACACTGTCTCTATGTGTGTCATGTCTCACACTGTCTCACTTTGTGTCATGTATCACACTGTCTCTCTGTGTGTCATGTCTCCATTGTCTCTCTGTGTGTCATGTATCACACTGTCTCTCTTTGTGTCATGTCTCTCACACTGTCTCTCCTTGTCTCATGTCTCACACTGTTTTCTCTGTGTGTCATGTCTCACATTGTCTCGCTGTGTGTCATATCTCAAACTGTCTCTCTTTCTGTAGTGGCTCACACTGTCTCTCTTTGTGTCATGTATCACACTGTCTCTTGTGTCATGTCTCAGACTGTCTCTCTGTGTGTCATGTATCAGAATGTCTCTCTGTGTATCACGTCTCAGACTGTCTCTCTGTGTGTTATGTATCAGACTGTCTCTCTGTGTGTCACGTCTCCAGACTGTCTCTGTGTGTCATGTATCAGACTGTCTCTCTTTGTGTCACGTCTCAGACTGTCTCTCTGTGTCATGTATCACACTGTCTCTCTTTGTGTCACGTCTCAGACTGTCTCTCTGTTTGTCATGTATCAGACTGTCTCTCTTGTGTCATGTCACTGTCTCACTTTGTGTCAGACTGTCTCTGTGTGTCATGTATCAGACTGTCTCTCTTTGTGTCACGTCTCAGACTGTCTCACTTTGTGTCATGTCTTCCACTGTCTCTCTTTGTGTCATGTATTACACTGTCTCTGTGTGTCATGTATCACACTGTCTCTCTGTGTGTCATGTATCACTGTCTCTATGTGTCATGTCTCACACTGTCTCTCTTTGTGTCATGTATCCACTGTCTCTCTGTGTGTCATGTCTCCTGTCTCTCTTTGTGTCATGTCTTCCACTGTCTCTCTGTCATGTATCACACTGTCTCTCTTTGTTCACTGTCTCTCTTGTGTCTGTCTTCCACTGTCTCTCTGTATATCATGTCTCACACTGTCTCTCTGTGTGTTATGTCTCACACTGTCTCTCTGTGTGTCATGTCTCAGACTGTCTCTCTTTGTGTCATGTATCACACTGTCTCTCTTTGTGTCATGTCTTCCACTGTCTCTCTGTGTGTCATGTATCACACTGTCTCTCTTTGTGTCATGTCTCAGACTGTCTCTCTGTGTGTCATGTATCAGACTGTCTCTCTTTTTGTGTCACGTCTCAGACTGTCTCTCTGTGTGTTATGTATCAGACTGTCTCTCTGTGTGTCACGTCTCAGACTGTCTCTCTGTGTGTCATGTATCAGACTGTCTCTCTTTGTGTCACGTCTCAGACTGTCTCTCTGTGTGTCATGTATCACACTGTCTCTCTTTGTGTCACGTCTCAGACTGTCTCTCTTGTGTGTCATGTCTCAGACTGTCTGTCTCTTCATGTATCAGACTGTCTCTTTCGTGTCACGTCTCAGACTGTCTCTCTGTGTGTCATGTATCACACTGTTTCTCTTTGTGTCATGTCTCTTACACTGTCTCTCTTTGTGTCATGTCTTACACTGTCTCTCTGTGTCTAGTGTCTCACACTGTCTTTCTATGTGTCACGTCTCATACTGTCTCTCTTTGTGTCATGTCTCACACTGTTTCTCTGTGTGTCACGTCTCACACTGTCTCTCTGTGTGTCATGTCTCACACTGTTTTTTGTGTCATGTACACACACTCTCTCTTTGTGTCATGTCTCACACTGTTTCTCTGTGTGTCATGTCATTGTCTCTTTGTGTCACACTCCAGACTGTCTCTCTGTGTGTCATGTCTCACACTGTCTCTCTTTGTGTCATGTATCACACTGTCTCTCTGTGTGTCATGTCTCACACTGTCTGTCTTTGTGTCATGTCTCACACTGTTTCTCTGTGTGTCATGTATCACACACACTGTACACTGTCTCTCTGTGTGTCATGTCTCACACTGTCTCTCTTTGTGTCATGTCTCACACTCTGTCTTTGTGTCATGTCTCAGCTGTCTCTCTTTGTCTCATGTCACACACTGTCTCTCTTTGTGTCATGTCTCACACTGTCTCTCTTTGTGTCATGTCTCACTGTCTCTCCTTGTCTCACGTCTCACACTGTCTCTCCTTGTCTCATGTCTCACACTGTCTCTCATTGTGGCATGTTTCACACTGTCTCTCTCCTTGTCTCATGTCTCACACTGTCTCTCCTTGTTTCATGTCTCATACTGTCTCTCTTTGTGTCATGTCCACTGTCTCTGTGTGTCATGTGTCACACTGTCTCTCTTTGTGTCATGTCTCATACTGTCTCTCTTTGTCTCATGTTTCACACTGTCTCTCTTTGTCTCATATATCATACTGTCTCTCTTTGTGTCAGTGTATCACACTGTCTCTCTTTGTGTCATGTCTCATACTGTCTCTCTTTGTGTCATGTCTCAGACTGTCTCTCTTTGTGTCATGTATCACACTGTCTCTCTCTTTGTCTCATGTCTCATACTGTCTCTCTTTGTGTCATGTCTCACACTGTCTCTCTTTGTCTCATGTCTCATACTGTCTCTCTTTGTGTTATGTCTTACACTGTCTCTCTTTTGTGTCATGTCTCACACTGCCTCTCTTTGTCTTATGTCTCACTGTCTCTTTGTGTGATGTCTCACATTGTCTCTCTGTGTGTCATATCTCATACTGTCTCTTTGTGTAGTGGCTCACATTGTGTCTCTTTGTGTCATGCCTCAAACTGTCTCTCTTTATGTCATGTCTTACACTGACTCTCTGTGTGTCATATCTCCACTGTCTCTCTTTGTGTAGTGACACATTGTGTCTCTTTGTGTGTCTCACACTGTCTCTCTTAGTGTCATGTCTTACACTGTCTCTCTGTGTGTCATGTCTTACACTGTCTCTCTGTGTGTCATGTCTTACACTGTCTCTCTGTGTGTCATGTCTCACACTGTCTCTCTTTGTGTCATGTCTTACACTGTCTCTCTGTGTGTCATGTCTTACACTGTCTGTCTGTGTGTTATGTCTCACATTGTCACTCTGTGTGTCATATCTCACATTGTCTGTCTGTGTGTCACGTCTCACACGGTTTCTGTGTGTGTCAGTCTCACACTGTCTGTCTGTGTCACGTCTCACACTGTCTGTCTGTGTGTCATGTCTCACACTGTCTCTCTGTGTGTCATGACACACACTGTCTCTCAGTGTGTCATGTCTTACACTGTCTGTCTGTGTGTCATGTCTCTCTTTGTGTACTTCTCTCTGTCATGTCTTACACTGTCTCTTTGTGTCATGTCTTACACTGTCTCTCTTTCTGTCATGTCTCACACTGTCTGTCTGTGTGTCATGTCTCACACTTTCTCTCTGTGTGTCATGTCTTACATTGTCTCTCTTGTGTCATGTCTTACACTGTCTCTCTGTGTGTCATGTCTTACACTGTCTCTCTGTGTGTCATGTCTTACATTGTCTCTCTGTGTGTGTCATGTCTCTTTTGCATGTCTGTGTCTCTGTGTGTCATGTCTTACACTGTCTCTCTGTGTGTCATTTCTTACACTGTCTCTCTTTGTGTATGACACACACTGTGTCCTCTTTTGTGTCATGTCTGACACGGTCTCTCTGTGTGTCACGTCTCACACGGTTTCTGTGTGTCACGTCTCACATGGTTTCTGTGTGTCACGTCTTACATTCACGTCTCACATGGTTTCTGTGTGTCACGTCTCATGTTTCTGTTGTCACGTGTCCCGGTTTCTGTGTGTCATGTCTTACACGGTCTCTGTCTGTTTCTGTGTGTCATTTCTCACACGGTCTCTCTGTGTGTCATGTCTCACATTGTTTCTGTGTGTCATGTCTTACACGGTCTCTGTGTGTGTGTCTCACATGGTTTCTGTGTGTCGTCTCACACGGTTTCTGTTTTACATCTCACGGTCTCTCTGTGTGTCACGTCACATGGTTTCTGTGTGTGTCTTACACTGTCTCTGTGTGTCACATCTCACACGGTTTCTGTGTGTCACATCTCACACGGTTTTCTGTGTGTCATGTCTCACATGGTTTCTGTGTGTCATGTCTCACATGGTCTCTGTGTGTCACATCTCACACGTGTTTCTGTGTGTCACATTCACACGGTTTCTGTGTGTCACATCTCACACGGTTTCTGTGTGTCACATCTCACACGGTCTCTGTGTGTCACATCTCACACGGTTTTCTGTGTCATCTCACACGGTCTCTGTGTGTCACATCTTCACACGGTTTCTGTATGTCACATCTCACACGTTTTCTGTGTGTCATGTCTCACACGGTCTCTCTGTGTGTCATGTCTCACACTTTCTCTGTGTGTCATGTCTCACACTGTCTGTCTGTGTGTCATGTCTCACACTGTTTCTCTGTGTGTCATGTCTCACACTGTCTGTCTGTGTGTCATGTCTCACACTGTCTGTCTGTGTGTCATGTCTCACACTGTCTGTCTGTGTGTCATGTCTCACACTGTCTGTCTGTGTGTCATGTCTCACACTGTCTGTCTGTGTGTCACGTCTCACACTGTCTGTCTGTGTGTCATGTCTCACACTGTCTGTCTGTGTGTCATGTCTCACACTGTCTGTCTGTGTGTCATGTGTCATACTGTCTGTCTGTGTGTCATGTCTCACATTGTCTTTCTATGTGTCATGTCTCACACTGTCTGTCTGTGTGTCATGTCTCACACTGTGTGTCTGTGTGTCATGTCTCACACTGTCTGTCTATGTGTCATGTCTCACACTGTCTGTCTGTGTGTCATGTCTCCCATTGTCTCTCTCTGTGTTATGTCTCACACTTTCTCTCTGTGTGTCATGTCTCACACTGTCTGTCTGTGTGTCATGTCTCACACTGTCTGTCTGTGTGTCATGTCTCACACTGTCTGTCTGTGTGTCATGTCTCACACTGTCTGTCTGTGTGTCATGTCTCACACTGTCTCTCTGTGTGTCATGTCTCACACTGTCTCTCTGTGTGTCATGTCTCACACTGTCTCTCTGTGTGTCATGTCTCACACTGCCTTTGTGTGTGTCATGTCTCACACTGTCTCTCTATGTCTCATGTCTCACACTGTTTCTCTGTGTGTCATGTCTCACACTGTTCCTCTGTGTCTCCTGTCTCACACTGTCTCTCTGTGTGTCATGTCTCACACCGTGTCTTTTTCACCGTTACGTCTCAAACTGTCTCTCTTTGTGTCATGTCTCACACCGTCTCTATCTGTGTTACGTCTCACACTGACTCTATGTCTGTCATTTCTCACACTGTCTCTCTTTGTGTCATGTCTCACACCGTCTCTATCTGTGTTACGTCTCACACTGACTCTATGTCTGTCATTTTCTCACAATGTCTCTATTTGTGTCACATCTCACACTGTGCGTCTGTTTGTCACGTCTCTTTGTCCATGTCTCTGTTTGTCATGTTTCGCACTGTCTCTCTGTGTGTCACGTCTCACACCGTATCTCTGTGTCTCACGTCTCACTCTGTGTCACACGTCTCACACCGTATCTCTGTGTCTCACGTCTCCGTATCTCTGTGTCACACGTCTCACACCGTATCTGTGTCACACGTCTCACACCGTATCTCTGTGTCACACGTCTCACACCGTATTCTGTGTCACGTCTCACACTGTGTCACACGTCTCACACCGTATCTCTGTGTCACACGTCTCACACTGTGTCACACGTCTCACACCGTATCTCTGTGTCATACGTCTCACCGTGTCCTGTGTCACACGTCTCACACTGTGTCACACGTCTCACACCGTATCTCTGTGTCATACGTCTCACACCGTATCTCTGTGTCACACGTCTCACACCGTATCTCTGTGTCACACGTCTCACGTATATCTGTGTCACATGTCTCACACCGTATCTCTGTGTCATACGTCTCACACCGTATATCTGTGTCACACGTCTCACACCGTATATCACGTCTCACACCGTATATCTGTGTCACACGTCTCACACCGTATCTCTGTGTCACACGTCTCACACCGTATATCTGTGTCACACGTCTCACCGTATATCTGTGTCACACGTCTCACACCGTATCTCTGTGTCACACGTCTCACACCGTATCTCTGTGTCACACGTCTCACACCGTATCTCTGTGTCACACGTCTCACACCGTATCTCTGTGTCACACGTCTCACACCGTATCTCTGTGTCACACGTCTCACACCGTATCTCTGTGTCACACGTCACACCGTATCTCTGAGTCACGTCTCACACCGTATCTCTGTGTCACACGTCTCACACCGTATCTCTGTGTCACACGTCTCACACCGTATCTCTGTGTCTCACACGTCTCACGACCGTATTCACTCTGAGTCACACGTCTCACACCGTATCTCTGTGTCACACGTCTCACACCGTATCTCTGTGTCACACGTCTCACACCTCCATTCTGTGTCACACGTCTCACACCGTATCTCTGTGTCTCACTCTCCCTCTGTGTCACACGTCTCACCTCATCTCTGTGTCTCACGTCTCACACCTCTGTGTCACACGTCTCACACCGTATCTCTGTGTCACACGTCTTCTGTGTCACACGTCTCACACCGTGTCTCTGTGTCACGTCTCCTACCGTATCTCTGTGTCACACGTCTCACACCGTATCTCTGTGTCTCACGTCTCGTATCTCTGTGTCACACGTCTCTCCGTATCCTGTGTCTCACGTCTCACACCGTATCTCTGTGTCACACGTCTCACTCTGTGTCACACGTCTCACACTACTGTGTCACACGTCTCACACCGTATCTCTGTGTCACACGTCTCACACCGTATATCTGTGTCACACGTCTCACACCGTATCTCTGTGTCACACTCACCCACTCTGTGTCTGTCACACTTATCTCTGTGTCACACGTCTCACTCTGTGTCACACGTCTCACACCGTATCTCTGTGTCACGTCTCACACGTATATCTGTGTCACACGTCTCACACTCTGTGGTCTCACTCTGTGTCACACGTCTCACACCGTATCTCTGTGTCACACGTCTCACACCGTATCTCTGTGTCACACGTCTCACACCACTCTGTGTCACACGTCTCACACCGTATCTCTGTGTCACACATCTCACTCTGTGTCACACGTCTCACACCGTATCTCTGTGTCTCATTTCGTACTCTGTGTCACACGTCTCACACCGTATCTCTGTGTCACACATCTCACTCTGTGTCACACATCTCACACCGTATCTTGTGTCACACGTCTCACACCGTATCTCTGTGTCTCATTTCTCACTCTGTGTCACGTCTCACACCGTATCTCTGTGTCTCATTTCTCACCTCTGTGTCACACGTCTCACACCGTATCTCTGTGTGTCTCACGTCTCACTCTGTGTCACACGTCTCACACCGTATCTCTGTGTCTCTTTCACTCTGTGTCACACGTCTCACACCGTATCTCTGTGTCTCCGTCTCACTTGTGTCACACGTTCACACGTCTCACCCCGTTTCTCTGTGTCACACGTCTCACACCGTAAATGTGTCACACTTTCTCTATCTCTGTGTCACAATTGTGTCACACGTCTATACATGCTCTTGCTCATCTCCTCAACTCACACGTCTCACACCGTATCTCTGTGTCTTCTCTCTTTCTCACTCCGTTCTGTGTGTCACACGTCTCTCGTACTCTGTGTCACACGTCTCACACTGTTTTTCTTGACATCAGTTGTTACCTTTTCTTCTTGCTGTGTCACACGTCTCTCACCTCTCCCTGTGTCCACCAGTTATTGTCACACGTCTCATACCGTATCTCTGTGTCACATTTCCACAAAACTCAAAAAGATTGACTGTGTCTCACGTCTCACTCTGTGTCACACGTCTCAGAGTTGCTCTTGCTCATCTCACACTCAACGTCTCACACCGTATCTCTGTGTCACACGTCTCCTACCGTATCTCTCTCTCACATCTCTCTAGTCACACGTCCATACTGTATCTCTGTGTCACACGTCTCTTCATACCGTATCTCTGTGTCACACGTCTCATACTGTATCTCTGTGTAGCCATCTAGTTCATACCGTATCTCTGTGTCACACGTCTCATACCGTATCTGTGTCACACGTCTCATACCGTATCTCTGTGTCACATTTCTCACTCTGTGTCTCTCGTCTCATACTGTATCTCTGTGTCACATTTCTCTCTCTCTCTCTCTCACACGTCTCACACCGTGTCTCTCTGTCTCACGTCTCACTTGTGTCACACGTCTCTCGTATCTCTGTGTCACACAGTCTCTCACCGTGTCTCTCTGTCTCTCTCTCTCTCTCTCTCTGTCACACGTCTCACATCTGTCTCTCTGTGTCTCACTTCTCTCTCTCTGTCTGTCTGTCTGTCTGTCTGTCTCTGTCTCTCATTTCTCACTCTGTGTCACACGTCTCACACCGTATCTCTGTGTCACACATCTCACTCTGTGTCACACGTCTCACTCCGTATCTCGGTGTCACACGTCTCTCTCGTCTCTCTGTGTCACACGTCTCACACCGTATCTCTGTGTCTCTCTCTCTCACTCTGTGTCACACTCTCATCTCTCTCTCTCTGCCATTTTCACACTCTCTCTCTCTCGTATCTCTCTGTCACACGTCTCTCTCTCTGTATCTCTGTGTCTCATTTCTCACTCTGTCTCTCTGTCTCACTCTCTCTCTCTCTCTCTCTGTCTCACACGTCTCTCTCTGTCTCTCTGTCTCTCTCTCTCACTCTCTCACTCTCCACTCTCTCTCTCTCTCTCACGTCTCACCGTATCTCTGTGTCACTCTCATCTCTCTCTCTCTCTCTCTCTCATACCTCTCTCTCTGTCACTCTCTCACTCTCTCATACCGTATCTCTGTGTCACACTGTCATCTCTCTCTGTCTGTCTGTCTCACTCTGTGTAACACTCTCATCTCTCTCTGTGTCACACGTCTCACTCTGTGTCTGTCATGTATCTGTCTGTCTGTCTCATACCTATCTCTGTCTCTGTCTCTGTCTCTGTCTCTGTCTCTGTCTCTGTCTCTCTGTCTCACTCTGTCTCTCTGTCTCTCTGTCTCTCTCTGTATCTCTGTCTCTGTCTCTGTCTCTGTCTCTGTCTCTGTCTCTCTCTCATACCTATCTCTGTGTCACACGTCTCACTCTGTGTAACACGTGTCATACTCTATCTCTTGTGTCTCACGTGTCATACTGTATCTCTGTGTCACACGTGTCATACCGTATCTCTGTGTCACACTTTCACTCTGTGTCACACGTGTCACTCTCTCTGTGTCTCATTTTCACACTGTGTCACACGTCTCACACCGTATCTCTGTGTCACACTCTCACACCGTATCTCTGTGTCACACGTCTCATACCGTATCTCTGTGTCACACGTCTCACCGTATCTCTCTCTCACACGTGTCATAACGTATCTCTGTGTCTCATTTCTCACACTGTGTCTCACGTCTCACTCTGTGTCACACGTCTCACACCGTATTCCTGTGTCACACGTTCCACACTCTCTGTGTCACACGTCTCATACCGTCTCTCTGTCTCTCTCGTCTCACTCTCTCTCTCTCTCATCTCTCTCTCTCTCTCTCACGTGTCATCTCTCTCTCTCTCTCTCTCTCTCTCTCTCTCTCTCTCTCTCTCTCTCTCTCTCACTCT
>JAXRKP010000610.1:147979-167979 GCA_037039925.1 Doris montereyensis | reverse complement strand
TTTACCATTGACATCTACTTGCCTAGCTCCAGCTTTACCATTGACATCTACTTCTGCTCCAGCTCTAGCTTTACCATTGACATCTACTCCTGCTCTAGCTCTAGCTTTGACATCTACTTCTGCTCTAGCTCTAGCTTTACCATTGACATCTACTCCTGCTCTAGCTCTAGCTTTACCATTGACATCTACTTCTTCAGCTTCAGCTTTACCATTGACATCAACTCCTGCTCTAGCTTTACCATTGACATCAACTCCTGCTCTAGCTCTACTATTGACATCAACTCCTGCTCTAGCTTTACCATTGACATCTACCCCTGCTCTAGCTTACCATTGACATCTACCCTGCTCTAGCTTCTACCATTGACATCAACCGCCTGTTCTAGCTCTACCATTGACATCAACCTGCTCTAGCTTTACCATTGACATCTACCCCTGCTCTAGCTCTACCATTGACATCAACTCCTGCTCTAGCTCTAGCATTGACATCTACTCCTGCTCTAGCTCTACCATTGACATCTACTCCTGTTCTAGCTCTACCTTTGACATCTACTTCTGCTCTAGCCTAGCTTTGACATCTACTTCTGCTCTAGCTCTACCTTTGACATCTACTTCTGCTCTAGCTTTACCTTGACATCTACTTTTGCTCTAGCTCTACCTTTGACATCTACTCCTGTTCTAGCTCTTACCTTTTGACATCTACTCCTGCTCTAGCTTTTTTACCTTTGACATCTACACCTGCTCTAGCTCTATCTTTGACATCTACTTCTGCTCCTAGCTCTAGTTTTGACATCTACTCCTGCTCTAGCTCTAGCTTTAACATCTACTCCTGCTCTAGCTTTAGCTTTGACATCTACTCCTGCTTTAGCTCTACCTTGACATCTACTCCTGCTCTAGCTCTAGCTTTGACATCTAGCTCTACCTTTCGACATATACCCTGCTCTAGCTCTGCCTTTGATATCTACTTCTGGTCTAGCTCTATCTTTGATATCTACTTCTGCTCTTGCTCTACCTTTGACATCTACTGCTCTAGCTAGCTTTGACATGTACTCTAGCCTTTGATATCTACTTCTGCTCTAGCTCTAGCTTTGCTCTAGCTCTACCTTGACACAGCTTCATCAGCTCTGCTAGCTTTCTCTGCTCTAGCCTAGCTTTGACATCTACTCCTGCTCTAGCTCTATCTTTGACATCTAGCTCTAGCTTTGAATCTAGCTTTGGCATCTACTCCTGCTCTAGCTCTAGCTTTGACATCTACTACTTCTGCTCTAGTTTTCTAAATCTAGCTTTGATATCTATCTACTCCTGACATCTACTCCTGCTCTAGCCTTGACATCTACTTTGATCTAGCCTAGTTTTGCATCTAGCATTCTTACCTTTGACATCTACTCCTGCTCTAGCTCTATCTTTGACATCTATACTAGCTTCTAGCTCTAGCTCTAGCTCTTTGAGATCTACTTCTGCTCTAGCTCTAGCTTTGACATAGCTTTGACACTACCTGCTCTAGCTCTAGCTTTGACATCTGCTCTAGCCTACCTTTGACATCTACTCCTGCTCTAAACAGCTTTGACATCTACTCCTGCTCTAGCTCTAGCTTTGACATCTACTCCTGCTCTAGCTCTAGCTTTGACATCTGCTCTAGCTTTTGACATCTCTAGCTTTGACATCTACTCCTGCTCTAGTCTAGCTTTGACATCTACTCCTGCTCTAGCTCTAGCTTTGACATCTGGCTCTAGCTTTGACATCTCTGCTCTAGCTCTAGCTTTGACATCTATTCTTTGCTCTAGCTCTAGCTTTGACATCTACTCTGCTCTAGCTCTAGCTTTCATTCCTGCTCTAGCTTTGACATCTATTCCTGCCTAGCTCTAGCTTTGACATCTTTGCTCTAGCTCTAGCTTTGACATCTCCTGCTCTAGCTCTAGCTTTGACATCTACTTCTGCTCTAGCTCTACCTTTGACATCTACTCCTAGCTCTAGCTCTAGCTTTGACATCTGGCTCTAGCTTGACATCTACTCCTGCTCTAGCTCTACCTTGACATCTACTCCTGCTCTAGCTCTAGCTTTGACATCTGGCTCTAGCTTTGACATCTATTCCTGCTCTAGCTCTAGCTTTGGCATCTACTTCTGCTCTAGCTCTACCTTGACATCTACTCCCGCTCTAGCTCTAGCCTTGACATCTACTCCTGCTCTAGTTCTACCTTGACATCTACTCCCGCTCTAGCTCTAGCTTTGACACTTAGTTCTGAGAAGATTAAAGTGTAGTTGGTCCGACATTGTCTATTCCTTGTCCTGTTTTGTTTCTTTATGTGATAGCCAAGATATCTGCTTTGAACGTGTCATAATGCTAATTCTTATTTCTGTTCCTTTCATTGCTCTAACATTCCATGTTCCAAACATCAAAGTCTTTGTTTGTTTCCAGGTCGTCTTCTTCATGTCAATCCGGGTATATTATCTTTGTTTCTCTGAATCAGTTGAATTTGGGTAAGTAGGGTGATTAGCCCACAGTACCCTAGATAAGGGATGGGGCTGCCACCTTGAGGCTCCCTAATGGGCCGTGTTTGTGGTTTTCAGTCAGGGTTAACTCCTTTGCCTTTTGTCAGCCAAAACCCGCCTTCAAGGCAGCAGGTTGTGGATTGTTCGACGGGGTTAACTCCCCTTAGCCTGTGGTCAAGACAGCAGGAAATACATGGGGGGCGGTACTGCCTTGTCCCCTTACAGGTGCAAGAACCTGCCCACTGTCCGATAACATTATGTCAAATTATGAACCGTAATATTTTCCCATTCTAACTTAGACGTTGTGGTATTCCACGCAGGGCAAGTGTTCCCCCATTCGATGTAGCAGTGGGCGAAATTTGACGTCGCCGTCCTCACCAGACCCCACATACTTGCAGTGTTCCCTTCCAGAGGGAAGCGACACGACCATCGTAGAGGGCCGACTGTACGTGCTGACCTTGGTGTGGTACCTAGATGACCAGGATGCGAGTGGCGGCACATCCTTCGACCTGGAGTCTCTCATGGCTGACGGTGACACAACGCCGGTACTTCAACAACAGAACGATTCGTTTTCATGTGAAAAATTTGAGCAAGCAGCAGAGATATAGTTTCGGTTGTCCGTAATGACAACTTCTATATTGACCCGTCCGCTCTGGGCCCGCCCAATCGGGGTCCATCCAATCGGGTCCGCCCATTCGGGTCCATCCAATCGGGTCCATCCATTCTGGGTCCATCTAATTGGGGTCCATCTAATCGGGGTCCATCCATTCCGGTCCATCTAACCGGGGTCCATCTAATTAAAGGTCCATCTATTCCGGGCCCGTCCTTGCCGAGAGTTGCGCAGACACACCAAACTTCCGTCTCCTGTCAGCACTTTCCCACGGTAGTCATCGAGACGAACAGCTCCAGGCAATCTAACACAACTGATTGGCTGGATGGCCACGCCCTCCGTCACACTTACCTGAGATTACGGCAGATCAACATTTCATCGTTTTTACTTAAACTTTGATAACAACGATGGGGATGATCAGGAAGACGGCCAGTTTTGGCAATGTAACAAAACGCGAGAGATTAATGTCTTTGACAGGTTTTTCCTTAGAAAACCGAAACAGATTCGAGGAACAGCTTGTCAAAGTATTTTCCGAAAAGATTGAAATTGTTCAAGATGGGAAAACATACAAATTTCAGAGTGTATTAGTTAAAAATCGCCTGTTTTCGAGCACTACTCATACTAGATATTTTTCTTCAAAACGCGATAATGGTGATAACAATGACGACGACGAACGCGTATTTCGATGAAATGACGTTCACCAAGTTTTCGGGGGCTCTTTCCATCATGGCTTGTAGTAGAGGAAGTGCAGAGCCTGTCAACCTTCACTTGGCGTCCGTGTGTCCCCACGTCATGTTCAACTGCTCGGACTTCAACGTAACAACGGCCCACACGCTCATCCACAAGGACACCAGCTTGCGTTTTCGACGCCATCAGTATTCGTATTCTACTTCCGGTGTGTCCATCTGTAAGGCTGTGTTGGACTCTGTCCCTGCACTTCCGTCGTGGTTTCCGGACCGCTTCTCGTGGTGGGAGTATCTTCTCACGGTCATTCTCCTCCCCATTTCAATGCTCTGCCTGCTGATAACCTTTGCCACCTACTGCGTGTTCTCACTTGAGGTTGATGCCAGGGTAAAACAACATGTTTCTCATTTTCTGGCTGTTCTGGGCTCAGGCACTGATATTATTGAACTCGTTAGCACCAAAGAACACCACAGCTTGTATCGTCATGGGAATAATTCTACACTACTCGTGGTTAGTCACCCTAGCGTGGACGTGTGTCTGTTCATTCCACATGTTCAACGTCTTCGTCATCAATAAAGGAACTTCAAACAGCAGCAAATCGCACAGATGGTACCTCGTCTGTTATTCTTTACTGTCGCACATGTTGCCTCTGATGGTCGTTATTTTGGTCTGCGGGATTTCCCGTTACTCAACCAGTCAAGGCTCCATCGGCTATGGAGGCGCAGTCTGCTATTTGAACTCTGGCCTGCACGTGGGGCTGGCCTTCCTTCTGCCCTTGGCGCTGGTGGTTGGCACAAATTTCATCTTCTTCTCTCTACAGTCATGGCCATTTGTCGCATTGAAAAGGTCAAACGGCAGATGGGCATTGGGGAGAAGACCCACGTGCACACTTACGCTCGCCCTCCTCTTTGACCAGTATCACCTGGGTATTAGCTCTACTGGCGGAAATTCCCGGATGGGAGTTCTTGCGTCTGGTGTCGGTGGCTGTCAACGCTTGTCAGGGAATCTTTCTCTTCGTTTCCATCGTTGTCAATAGGCGAGTGCAAAAGCTGTGGGTGAGTTTTAAGAAAAAGAAAAGGCAAAACACTTCAACTGCAAACACGAGCACGAGCACGAAGTTAATAACATTGAGCGCTCAGAGTTGAGTGATCCTGCCCCCCCCCCCCCGCTCCCCCCACCACAGATATTAGACTATGACTATTATTTGCATAAGAAATCGCACGTGAAAAGACCTTTTAACGCCCTGAACTTAACGCAAATCACCGGTCGTTAAGACTGAAGTTACTATAATTTGATTGTAGAAATTGTGTCAACACTATTTCTTAACAAGGACTTTCCAACTTGCATCCGCAGTCACGCTGAATGGATGAGTGTAACACATTATGGTACACTATATGAAAGTCACTCGTTACTCCATCATAAAGACAGTAAAGCAAGGATAATCTGACTGATGGAAGTAACACATTATGGTACATTGTAGGAAAGCCGCCTCTACTCCATCAAGTAAAGACAGGATGATAATCTGTGTGGAACACATTATGGTACATTGTAGGAAAGCCGCTCTATACTCCATCAAGTAAAGACAGAAAGCAAGGATAATCTGACTGATGGAAGTGTGACATCGACTGGATGGAATTATGGTACATTGTAGGAAAGCCGCTCTCTACTCCATCAAGTAAAGACAGAAAGCAAGCGATAATCTGACCGGATGGAAGTGTGACATTATGGTACATTGTAGGAAAGCAGCTCTATACTCCATCAAGTAAAGACAGAAAGCAAGGGATAATCTGACCGATGGAAGTGTGACACATTATGGTACATTGTAGGAAAGCCGCCTCTACTCCATCAAGTAAAGACAGAAAGCAAGGGATAATCTGACCGGGTGGAAGTGTGACACATTATGGTACATTGTAGGAAAGCCGCTCTCTACTCCATCAAGTAAAGACAGAAAGCAAGGGATAATCTGACCGGGTGGAAGTGTGACACATTATGGTACATTGTAGGAAAGCCGCTCTCTACTCCATCAAGTAAAGACAGAAAGCAAGGGATAATCACAATGCGCGCAGTCAGATTTGTTGTGGCGACTTCCGGGTGGCTGACTTATAGAATAATTATGGTCGGTGCTGGCATATGAAGGGCATCCGGGTTTAGCAATCACGGTTCAGAAGGGGTTCAAACTTGCTGGCCTATGAAGGGCATCCGGGTTTAGCAATGACGGCTCAGAAGGGGGCAAACTTGTTGACAAATGAAGGGGACAATCATGAAGCAAACTTGCTGGCATAGAAGGGCATCCGGGTTTAGCAATCACGGCTCAGGAAGCTGGGGCAACTTGCTGGCATATGAAGGGCATCCATATGAAGGGTTTAGCAATCACGGTTCAGAAGGGGTTCAAACTTGCTGGCATATGAAGGGCATCCGGGTTTAGCAATCACGGTTCAGAAGGGGTTCAGAAACTTGCTGGCATATGAAGGGCATCCGGGTTTAGCAATCACGGTTCAGAAGGGGTTCAAACTTGCTGACAGTTGTTTATAATATTGTAAATACGAAGCAGAGGAAAAGAAAAGAACACTGACAATTTGAACATGTGCGGGCTCACCAGGCTGACATCAGATGCATGATAGGCCTACTAGCATAATCCTACCGACTTGAAAATGTCGTCACCTATCCACGGCCATCATGTACAAAACGAAGAGATGAAATGATATCCTAGTTGTAATTTTTCCAATGGAGATTTACCTCCTCACATCATGTACAAAACGAAGAGATGAAATGATATCCTAGTTGTAATTTTTCCAATGGAGATTTACCTCTTCACATCATGTACGAAACGAAGAGATGAAATGAAAATCAAGTTGTAATTTTTCCAATGGAGATTTACCTCTCACATCATGTACGAAACGAAGAGATGAAATGAAAACCAAGTTGTAATTTTTCCAATTTAGATGTACCCCTTCACCTCATGTACAAAACGAAGAGATGAAATGGTATCCTAGTTGTAATTTTTCCTAATGGAGATTTACCTCCTCACATCATGTACAAAACGAAGAGATGAAATGAAATCCTAGTTGTAATTTTTCCAATGGAGATTTACCTCCTCACATCATGTACAAAACGAAGAGATAAATGAAATCCTAGTTGTAATTTTTTCCCATGATTATTAACTTGAAAACATGAATGCACAAGCTCTTTTAAGTCATCGAAACTAAATGTTCTAGCGATATCAAATACCACGACATAAGACATATTGAGCACCACTGCATCTCTAGCACCATAATCAAGTTTACTACACATGGGAAATAAATACCTCTAGCACCATAATCAAGTTTAATACACATGGGAAATAAATATCTCTAGCACCATAATCAAGTTTACTACACATGGGAAATAAATATCTCTAGCACCATAATCAAGTTTACTACACATGGGAAATAAATATCTCTAGCACCATAATCAAGTTTACTACACATGGGAAATAAATATCTCTAGCACCATAATCAAGTTTACTACACATTGGAAATAAATACATTTACTTTTCATACTGATTATGTACAATGTGTTAAACGACCATTTAGTGTCGCGTAATATAAACACATTTTGATGCTTGTTTGTTTGTTTGTTTATTTGCTTGTTTCTGCACGAATTTGTAACTGTAAGGAGACACCTACACACCGGATGGCACGGCTGACTCAACTGGCTGGCTGGGCTTGTTGGCTACGGGTACTTATTATGTTCCGTGTTGTTTGAAACCTGATACGGGACAACCCAGACATAACGTTGTGTTATGGCCCTTGGCCTGTTCTGTGGTAACCAAGGTGCAGGTACCATCCACCCGGCCACTTAGCCAGCCACCCGAATTCCTGTGTTACGCTTAGACGGGGTGTTGATCTCATGCCCTTACACCTAGGAAATCTCAGGTAGTTCCAGCTTACACGGGCTTTTCTAGCCAGTCGTTTGAACTGGCGGTGCTTGTGCCGCTTGATAACATGCACAACTGAAGATGTTCACACGTGGCCCTCCAAGCTTTTTGTCTATCCTTTATTTAAGACAGAACACTGGGTGAACATTTTTCTTGGATCAGAGGGGCGATAAAATTGCTGTTCAATCATTGAGTCCACGTGTTAGGATACAAACCCATAACCTCCCTGTCCTCTTCCTCTTTATGTCAATCTCTTCAACTCTTAAATATCTCTTCACTTGTATGGAAATTCAAAGTCGAGCTATTAAAACGTGGTGTACATGTAATGTGATATGAATACATGTGTTATGTACATCAGCTTTTATGTAAACAAATAAACGTACGTGTAATATTTCAAACGTTTAAGTTTCCACGTATAATTGAAGGAATGTGTCCAGAATTACACAGACTGCACTATGATGTGTTTGCTGAACATGATTTGAATTTGTTTTTGCGTGTGTAGAACTATTTTCCCCTTGTGAATGATGTTTCTTCAACAACATTTAACCTATTCAAGCAATTCTACCACAGCGTCATTTTGGTATTGGGATTAAAAGTTACCTTATGTCTTTGTTGAAAATGTTTTTGACATATCATTTTTGTTGTTGTTGTTGTTATTCTCGTTGTTATTGTGGTTGTTGTCGTTGTTGTCGTTGTTGTGGTGATGGTTGTTGTTGTTGTTGTTGTTGTTGTTCTTATTGTCGTTGTTATTGTGATTGTTGTCGTTGTCGTTGTTATTGTTGTTGTTGTCGTTGTTGTCGTTGTTGTCGTTGTTGTGGTGGTGGTTGTTGTTGTTGTTGTCATGTATCCATTTTGTGAACTTTAATTCGTTCTGGGATAGAATTCTCCTTTTGCTACCAATCACCCATCCCCCTCCCCATCCCCAAAGGAGAGGAGAGATAACTAAGAGCTGCACTACCAATCGCCCATCCCCTCCCCATCCCCAAAGGAGAGGAGAGATAACTAAGAGATGCACTACCAATCGCCCATCCCCCTCCCCCATCTCCAAAGGAGAGGAGAGTTAACTAAAAGCTCTAATAAATCGATTACAACCAAAAACCTCTACACACATGTCTCTACACACATGTCTGTACACACATGTCTCTACACATGCCTCTACACACATGTCTCTACACACATGTCTCTACACATATGTCTCTATGTCTCTACACACATGTTCTACACACATGTCTCTACACACATGTCTCTACAGACATGTCTCTACACACATGTCTCTACACACATGTCTCTACACACATGTCTGTACACATACACACATGTCTCTACACACATGTCTCTACACACATGTCTCTACACACATGTCTGTCATGTCTCACACACATGTCTCTACACACATGTCTCTACACACATGTCTGTACATGTCTGTGCACACATGTCTGTACACATGTCTGTACACACATGTCTGTGCACACATGTCTGTACACATGTCTGTCTACACACATGTCTGTGCACACATATCACACATGTCTGTACACACATGTCTGTGCACACATGTCTGTGCTGTACACATGTCTGTACACATGTCTGTACACACATGTCTGTGCACACATGTCTGTACACACATACACATGTATGTACACACATGTCTGTACACATGTCTCTACACACATGTACACACATGTCTGTACACACATGTCTGTACACACATGTCTGTACACACATGTCTGTACACACATGTCTGTGCACACATGTCTGTATTACACACATGTCTGTACACATGTCTGTACACATGTCTGTACACACATGTCTCTCTGTACACATGTCTGTACACACATGTCTGTACACACATGTCTGTGCACACATGTCTCTACACATGTCACTGCCCTACACACATGTACACACTGCCTCTACACACATGTCTGTACACACATATCTGTACAGACATGTCTCTACACACATGTGTACACACATGTCTTTACACACATGTCTCTACACACATGTCTCTACACACATGTCTGTACACACATGTACACACATGCTCACACACATGTCTGTACACACATGTCTCTACACACATGTCTCTACACACACACACACATGTCTGTCTCTACACATATCTCTACACACATGTCTCTACATATACACACATGTCTCTACACACATGTCTGTACACACATGTCTCTACACACATGTCTGTACACACATGTCTCTACACACATGTCTGTACACATGTCTGTACACACATGTCTCTGTACACATGTCTCTACACACATGTCTCACACATACCTGTACACACATGTCCGTACACACATGTCTGTACACACATGTCTCTACACACATGTCTCTACACACATGTCTCTACACATGTCTCTACACACATGTCTCTACACATGTCTCTACAGACATGTCTCTTCACATGTCTGTACACACATGTCTCTACACACATATCTCTACACACATGTCTCTACACACATGTCTGTACACACGTGTCTCTACACACATGTCTCTACACACGTCTGTACACACATGTCTGTACACACATGGCTCTACACACATGTCTCTACACACATATCTGTACACACATGTCTCTCACACACGTGTCTCTAGGACATATCTCCACACACATGTACACACATGTCTTGTACACACATGTCTCTACACACATGTCTCTACACATATGTCTCTACACACATGTCTGTACACATGTCTCTACACATCTCTACACACATGTCTGTACACACATGTGTTACACACATGTCTCTACACACATGTCTCTACACACATATTTCTACACACATGTCTCTACACACATATCTCTACACACATGTCTCTACACACATGTCTCTACACACATGTCTCTACACAATGACGTATTTCTACACATGTGCATTCACACATTTTTACACACATGTCTCTACACACATGTCTCGAAGGAAATTGAATCACACATGCACTACACATGTCTCTACACACATGTTCCCTTCACATGTCTGTACACACATGTCTCACAAGTACACTACACACATGTCTCTACACACGTACATACACACAGAGATCCACAGTCAATCTCAACTCTCCTACACACGTTCCAATCCACACACATGTCTCTATACACGTCTCTACTGACATGTCTGAAAACATATGGTTGTTTTAACCATTCCTACACACATATCTGTACACACATGTTGGTGTGTTTACACGTGTCTGTAGACACATGCTTACCCACACAATGTCTCTACAAAAAAGTGGAAATGTCTTACACAGCGTCTCTACACATATGTTCCTCACGAATTGTCTGTTGAGATTGACACAGTGGAAAAGACATGTCTCTACACACATGTCTCGGGGGCGGGTGCAATGAACTTGGAGTCAATCCCTATACAAATACATTTTGTATTATATGATCTTTTCAGAACAAGCAGCCTATCCAAAAACAATACTGATTTGAACAAATCAATATTCTCTTCTGAACACACAGTCTCTACACACATGGTATAACACATGTCTTATTGTTGACTATCTCAGAGATGTATTCACAGATTTTAGTAGACACACTTATAGTCCATCCTTTGTTAAATGGACTATCCACAATCTCATAAGTCACGTACATACACACAAATTACAGTAATCAACTCCTTTGTTCCCAAAATGGACTATCCCATCTGGAATGGAAACATATGGTTGTACACATTTCAACTCTAGTCCATCCTTTGTTTAAGTGGACTATCCCATCTATAGAAAGTAAAAGAAAAAAGTGGAAATTATAATCCATCCTCCTGAATGTTGAAAGTGGAAATCCCATCTATAAGTCGGGGGTGGGCAAATGAATTATAGTCCATCCATTTTGTTAAATGAACAAGCAGCCTATCTAAAAACAATAGATTAGAACAAATTATAGTCCAGTCTACAGTTTGTTAAATGGACTATCCCATCTATAAGTTAGTAGACACAATTATAGTCCATCCTTTTGTTAAATGGACTATCCCATCTATAAGTCAGTACACAAATTTATAATCCATCCTTTGTTAAATGGACTATCCTATCTATAAGCCAGCACACATCATTTCTAGTCCATCCTTTGTTAAATGGACTATCCTATCTATAAGTCAGTACACACATTTATAGTCCATCCTTTGTTAAATGGACTATCCCATCTAGAAGTCAGTGCACACAATTATAGTCCATCCTTTGTTAAATGGACTATCCTATCTATAAGCCAGTAGACACAATTATAGTCCATCCTTTGTTAAATGGACTATCCCATCTATAAGCCAGTACACATCATTATAATCCATCCTTTGTTAAATGGACTATCCCATCTATAAGTCAGTAGACATCATTCTAGTCCATCCTTTCTTAAATGGACTATCCCTTCTATAAGTCAGTACACATCACTCTAGTCCATCCTTTGTTAAATGGACTATCCTATCTATAAGCCAGTACATATCACTCTAGTCCATCCTTTGTTAAATGGACTATCCCCTTCTATAAGCCAGTAGACACAATTATAGTCCATCCTTTGTTAAATGGACTATCCCATCTATAAGCCAGTACACACATAATTATATTCCATCCTTTGTTAAATGGACTATCCTATCTATAAGCTAGTACACATCACTCTAGTCCATCCTTTGTTAAATGGACTATCCCATCTATAAGTCAGTAGACATCATTCTAGTCCATCCTTTTAAATGGACTATCCCTTCTATAAGCCAGTACACATCACTCTAGTCCATCCTTTGTTAAATGGACTATCCCATCTATAGGCCAGTACATATCATTCTAGTCCATCCTTTTGTTAAATGGACTATCCCATCTATAAGCTAGTAGAGCCATCACTCTAGTCCATCCTTTGTGAAATGGACTATCCCATCTATAAGCCAGTACAATATCAATTATATTCCATCCTTTGTTAAATGGACTATCCCATCTATAAGCCAGTACATATCACTCTAGTCCATCCTTTGTGAAATGGACTATCTCATCTATAAGTCAGTACACACGGTTATAGTCCATCCTTTCTTTAAATGGATCATCCCATCTATAAGCCAGTAGGACACAATTATAATCCATCCTTGTTAAAATGTACTATCCCATCTATAAACCAGTACACACGATTATAGTCCATCCTTTGTTAAATGGACTATCCCATCTATAAGTCAGTAGACACAATTATAGTCCATCCTTTGTTAAATGGACTATCCCTTCTATAAGCCAGACGACACAATTATAGTCCATTCTTTGTGAAATGGACTATCCCATCTATAAGTCAGTAGACATAATTATAGTCCATCCCTCGTGAAATGGACTATCCCATCTATAAGTCAGTAGACATCATTCTAGTCCATCCTTTTGTTAAATGGACTATCTCATCTATAAGTCAGTAGACACAATTATAGTCCATCCTTTGTGAAATAGACTGTCCCATCTATAAGTCAGTAGACACAATTATAGTCCATCCTTTGTGAAATGGACTATCCCATCTATAAGTCAGTAGACATCATTCTAGTCCATCCTTTGTTAAATGGACTATCTCATCTATAAGTCAGTAGACACAATTATAGTCCATCCTTTGTGAAATGGACTATCCCATCTATAAGTCAGTAGACACAATTATAGCCCATCCTTTGTGAAATGGACTATCCCTTCTATAAGTCAGTACATACGGTTATCGTCCATCCTTTGTTAAATGGACTATCCCATCTATAAGTCAGTAGACACAATTATAGTCCATCCTTTGTGAAATGGACTATCCCATTTATAAGTCAGTAGACACAATTATAGCCCATCCTTTGTGAAATGGACTATCCCATTTATAAGTCAGTAGACATCATTCTAGTCCATCCTTTGTGAAATGGACTATCCCATCTATAAGCCAGAAGACACAATTATAGTCCATCCTTTGTGAAATGGACTATCCCATCTATAAGTCAGTAGACACAATTATAGCCCATCCTTTGTGAAATGGACAATCCCATCTATAAGTCAGTAGACATCATTCTAGTCCATCCTTTCTTAAATAGACTACCCCATCTATAAGCCAGTAGACACGATATAATCCATTCTATGTTAAATGGACTATCCCATCTATAAGTCAGTAGACACGATAAAATCCATCCTATGTTACATGGACTATCCCATCTATGTCAGTAGAAACGATATAATCCATTATATGTTAAATGGACTATCTCATCTATAAGTCAGTAGACACTATATAATCCATCCTATGTTAATTGGACAATCTCATCTATAAGTCTGCAGACACTATAATCAAACCTATGTTAATTGGACTATCTCATCTATACGCTAGTAGACACTATAATCCAACCTATGTTAATTGGACTATCTCATCTATAAGCCAGTAGACACGATTTAATCCATCCTATGTTAATTGGACTATCTCATCTATACGCTAGTAGACACTATAATCCAACCTATGTTAATTGGACTATCTCATCTATACGCTAGTAGACACTATAATCCATCCTATGTTAATTGGACTATCTCATCTATAAGCCAGTAGACACGATATAATCAATCCTATGTTAATTGGACAATCTCATCTATACGCTAGTAGACACGATATAATCAATCCTATGTTAAATGGACTATCCCATCTATAAGTGAGTAGACACGATATAATCCATTCTATGTTAAATGGACTATTTCATCTATAAGTCAGTAAACGCGATATAATCAATCTTATGTTAAATGGACTATCCCATCTATAAGTTAGTAGGCACGATATAATCCATTCTATGTTAAATGGACTACCTCATCTATAAGCCAGTAGACAAGATATAATCCATTCTATATCAAATGGACTATCCCATCTATAAATCAGTAGACGCGATATAATCCCTTCTGTGTTAAATGGACTAGACACGAATGCCTATAACTTCAAACAGCTATAAGAAAAGTGAAATTAGGAAAAACCCCAGGTGCAGATCAAATTTATCCACAAGTAATTAAAAACCAAGGGAGAGAGACAAACTACAACATGCAATATGCCAACAAGTATGGAAGTCCAAACAGGTGCCAGACGACTGGAAGAAGGAAACAATAGTACCAATACATAAGAAAGGATCAACTATGGAATGCTCAAACTATAGAGGGATATCACTACTTAGCGTATCAGGAAAAGTGTATACCAGGATTCTGGAAATGAGACTAAAGAAAAGAGTAGAAGATCAGATTGAAGAACACCAGAGTGGATTTAGACCAGGAAGAAGTCTACAATATCACAATTAGACAAATACTAAAGAGAACATTGAGAACTTGAGAGAAACATTGACTTGCACCTGTGTTTTATTGATTTAGAAAAGGCATTTGACACTGTGAGGAGGGACAAACTATGACATTCTTCTTTAAAAGAGCACAACGTAGAGCAAAATTTAATAGAAGCCATTAAAAGTTTTTACACAAAACCAACATGTGCAGGTAGAGTAGCTGGAATGTACCTGAAGAATTTGATGTAGATATAGGAGTAAGACAGGGTTGTATCCTTAGTCCTCTTTTGTTTATCACATTTATGGATTCAGTGGCAAACGCCTCTTCAAGCATAACAAAAATGAATGTAAGTATGTGAAAGCTCAAACCAGTAAATGTATCAATGCTTTCATTTGCTGATGATTTAGTTCTGTTTAGAAAATCAGAAAGGGACCTCCAGTCAAATATCAACATAATGAATAATGAATTAAATAAACGAGGAATGATAGTACATGCAAAGAAAAACAAAACAATGCTAGTACCTAGGGAAGCTAAAATACAAAATCTTAAATTAGACAGGGAGAATTTAGAACATGTTCAAATCTACAATTACTTTGGAGTAATGCTTAACTCAGAGGGAAACCTAAGAGAAGAAATCAGCCAGAGAATCTAAAAGGCAAGTGCAATATATAACCATCTAGAAAAGGCATTTGTAGGTAAACAAGAATTGTCAACAAAAACTAAAATGACAGTATACAACACTCTCCTTTATGGCAGTGAAACCTGGACCTTAGACAGTAGGGAATACAGTGGAGTGCAGGCAGCCAAAATGAAATATCCAAGAAGAGTAGTAGGGAAAACTAAAAGAGACAAAATCAGAAACGCAACAACAAGAAATCAAACCAAAGCAGATAGCACAAAAAGTAAGATAGAACTATATCAACTGAGATAGTTTGGACATGTTAACAGAATGAATGACAATAGAATAGCAAAATCAGTATACAGTGCTAAAACTCAAGGTAAAAGACGAAGAGGCAGACCTCGGAGAAAGTGGAAAGAAAATATAACAGAAGCATTAACGCAAAGAAATTTAACTTTCACCGAAGGAAACAGAAAATGTCAGGACAGGGCAGCCTGGAGAAAGATCATTTCCGGCATCTAAAACCCATACACGGGAAGGTAGAATGGGAGGTGATAAAAGAAAGAAAGGCATAACACATGCACATGATATAATACATGCACATAATATAGCATACTTATATGATATAACACATGTACATAATATAACACTCGCACATGATATAAAACATGTACATGATATAACACATGTACGTGATATAATACATGTACGTGATATAACACATGTACGTGATATAACACATGTACGTGATATAACACATGTACATGATATAACACATGTACATGATATAACACATGTACATGATATAACACATGTACGTGATATAACACATGTACGTGATATAACACATGTACGTGATATAAAACATGTACATGATATAACACATGTACGTGATATAACACATGTACGTGATATAACACATGTACATGATATAACACATGTACGTGATATAAAACATGTACGTGATATAACACATTTACGTGATATAACACATGTACGTGATATAACACATGTACATAATATAACACATGTACATAATATAACACATGTACGTGATATAACACATGTACGTGATATAACACATTTACGTGATATAACACATTTACTTGATATAACACATTTACGTGATATAACACATGTACATAATATAACACATTTACATGTTATAACACATAAATATTGATATAACACATGTACATAATATAACACATGTACATGATATAACACATGTACGTGATATAACACATGTACATAATATAACACATGTACATAATATAACACATATCCGTGATATAACACATGTACGTGATATAACACATGTACGTGATATAACACATGTACATAATATAACACATGTACGTGATATAACACATGTACATAATATAACACATGTACATAATGTAACACATGTACGTGATATAAAACATGTACATGATATAACACATTTACATGTTATAACACATGTACATAATATAACACATGTACATGTTATAACACATGTACGTGATATAACACATGTACGTGATATAACACATGTACGTGATCGTTTTCATGATATAACACATGTACGTGATATAATACATGTACGTGATATAACACATGTACGTGATATAACACATGTACATGATATAACACATGTACGTGATATAAAACATGTACATGATATAACACATGTACGTGATATAACACATGTACGTGATATAACACATGTACGTGATATAACACATGTACATAATATAACACATGTACGTGATATAACACATGTACGTGATATAACACATGTACGTGATATAACACATGTACGTGATATAACACATGTACGTGATATAACACATGTACATAATATAAACACATGTACGTGATATAACACATGTACGTGATATAACACATGTACGTGATATAACACATGTACGTGATATAACACATGTACATAATATAACACATGTACATAATATAACACATGTACATAATATAACACATGTACGTGATATAACACATGTACATAATATAACACATGTACATAATATAACACATGTACATAATACAACACATGTACGTGATATAACACATGTACATAATATAACACATGTGCGTGATATAACACATGTACATAATATAACACATGTACGTGATAGAACACATGTACGTGATATAACACATGTACGTGATATAACACTTGTACGTGATATAACACATGTACGTGATATAACACATGTACGTGATATAACACATGTACGTGATATAACACATGTCCGTGATATAACACATGTACATGATATAACACATGTACATGATATAACACATGTACATAATATAACACATGTACATAATATAACACATATACGTGATATAACACATGTACGTGATATAACACATGTACGTGATATAACACATGTACATAATATAACACATGTACATAATATAACACATGTACGTGATATAACACATGTACGTGCTATAACACATGTACGTGATATAACACATGTACGTGATATAACACATGTACGTAATATACCACATGTACGTGATATAACACATGTACATAATATAACACATGTAGATAATATAACACATGTACGTGATATAACACATGTACGTGATATAACACATGTACATGATATAACACATGTACATAATATAACACATGTACGTGATATAACACATGTACGTGATATAACACATGTACGTGATATAACACATGTACGTGATATAACACATGTACATAATATAACACATGTACATAATATAACACATGTACGTGATATAACACATGTACGTGATATAACACATGTACATGATATAACACATGTACCTAATATAACACATGTACGTGATATAACACATGTACGTGATATAACACATTACGTGATATAACACATGTACGTGATATAACACATGTACGTGATATAACACATTACGTGATATAACACATGTACATGATATAACACATGTACGTGATATAACACATGTACATGATATAACACATGTACGTGATATAACACATGTACGTGATATAACACATTTACGTGATATAACACATGTACGTGATATAACACATGTACATAATATAACACATGTACATAATATAACACATGTACATGATATAACACATGTACGTGATATAACACATGTACATGATATAACACATGTACATGATATAACACATGTACATGATATAACACATGTACATGACATAACACATGTACATGATATAACACATGTACATAATATAACACATGTACATGATATAACACATGTACATAATATAACACATGTACATAATGTAACACATGTACGTGATATGACACATGTACATAATATAACACATGTACATAATATAACACATGTACGTGATATGACACATGTACGTGATATGACACATTTACGTGATATAACACATGTACGTGATATAACACATGTACGTGATATAACACATGTACGTGATATGACACATTTACGTGCTATAACACATGTACATGATATAACACATGTACATAATATAACACATGTACATAATATAACACATGTACATAATATAACACATGTACATAATATAACACATGTATATAATATAACACATGTACGTGATATAACACATGTACATAGTATAACACATGTACATAATATAACACATGTACGTGATATAACACATTTACGTGATATAACACATGTACGTGATATAACACATGTACGTGATATAACACATGTACATAATATAACACATGTACATAATATAACACATGTACGTGATATAACACATGTACGTGATATAACACATTTACGTGATATAACACATTTACGTGATATAACACATTTACGTGATATAACACATTTACGTGATATAACACATGTACGTGATATAACACATATACATAATATAACACATGTACATAATATTACACATGTACATAATATAACACATGTACATAATATAACACATGTACATAACATAACACATGTACATAATATAACACATGTACGTGATATAACACATGTACATAATATAACACATGTACATAATATAACACATGTACATGATATAACACATGTACGTGATATAACACATGTACATGATATAACACATGTACGTGATATAACACATGTACATGATATAACACATGTACGTGATATAACACATGTACATAATATAACACATGTACATAATATAACACATGTACGTGATATAACACATGCACATAATATAACACATGTACGTGATATAACACATGTACATAATATAACACATGTACGTGATATGACACATGTATATAATATAACACATGTACATAATATAACACATGTATATAATATAACACATGTACGTGATATAACACATGTACGTGATATAACACATGTACGTGGTATAACACATGTACGTGATATAACACATGTACGTGATATAACACATTTACGTGATATAACACATGTACGTGATATGACACATGTACATGATA
>JAXRKP010000610.1:115000-142500 GCA_037039925.1 Doris montereyensis | reverse complement strand
TTTTGTTGACTAACTCTGTTTCACTCACAAATGCCTGTCCTACAGGGCTGTATATTGTCATTGCCTTTTGAATTCTCTGGCTGATGCTCCTCTTAGATTTTCCTGGAGTTAATCATTACCTTGTAATTGTAGCTTTTAAACTTGGTCTAACTTACTCTGCTTATGTAAGGTTTCATGTTTTATTTTCCCATCACTGTTTCTGTTTTCATTCCTTTCATTAAGTTTATTACTCAGCATGTTGTTATTTTACTGAAGGTCAATATAATTTTCCCAAATAGTGAACTAAATCCTTATAAATGAAAAAGTATTGATATGTTTAATGTTTGAGTTTTCACATACTTATCTTTCCTTCATTTTTGAGATTCCTTTGCAACTGAATCCATAAAAATAATAAACAAAAAGAGGTGGCTTAGAATACAGCCCTGTCCCAACTCCTACATCTACATCAAACTCTTCAGACAGAGTTTCCAGCTACCCTCACTGCACATGTTGGTTCATGGTAAAAAAAAAAAAACCATGACCCACCTTTTAAAAGCTGCTATCAAATATTGTACTACAAGATGTCGTTTTAAACAATGCCATCGTTCATCTCTCCCTCACAGTGTCAAATATTAGGAAATACCTGGTCGATAAAACAGAGAGGCAAGTCGATTTTCCCTCAAGAAAAGCTTCTTTTGTTTGTCTAATCGTAAATATGTGGTCTTGTACACTTCTTCTTGGTCTGAAGCCCTTCTGATGTTCTTCAATACCCACTTTCCTCAGTCCAATTTCTGGTATCATTGCATACACTTTTCATGGTACGTTCAGCAGTGATATCCCTCTATAGTTTGAGCATTCTATAGTTCATCTTTTCTTGTGTATTGGTACTACCGTTCCCTTTTTTCAGTCGTTTGGCATTTGTTTGGACTTCCACGCTTGTTGGCACATTGTATGCAATAGTTTGTCTACTCCTGAGGCCTCTCCTAATTTCACTTTTTTCTTATAGCTGTTTAGATTTCGTCCATTGAGATATCCACATCTTCAGCTGTCTCATCTGGATTACTGGTTACTCTTACTCATTCATGTGTACTTGTTTCGTATGTTCTAGAGGAATTATGTAATTGTTGAAAATATTTCTCCATGTTTCCATGATTTCGCTGTTTCCATTCTTATTTCTCCTTTAACGTTCTTAATTTGTCGTATTGGACATCTTTTGGTCTTTCTCATGCTTTTCATTTCTCCCAGAACAACTTTTGATTTCCTTGGTATCTTTCTTGAAATCTTTGTTCAAACTCTTCTCATTCTTCCTGTTTTATTTTTCTGACTTCCTCTTTTGGCAGTAGTCAAAATAAAAATATGTATTTTACTCACATAATCTATCTTATCTTCTGACCTTTTTGTTTTTGCAAGTATTTCTCCTAGGCTTCCTTTTCTTTCATCTTAGTCTTAACATTCTCATTTCACCATGCTGTTCTTTTCTTATCTCCCTTAATTTGTTTCCCTACCACAGACCTCTTCAGTACAACTGAGGTGTTTCTTTATATAGTTGCCACGTTTCTTCTATTGTGCTATCATTCCGATCAACGCGCCTTTCATTGATAAATCTAATTTTTGTATCCTAGGTTGATATATCTGTTTCACTTCTGACTTCTTGAGTTCTTCTATTTTTGAGCTTAATAGCTTTCTTTTCTATCCTTTTCTGATCGTTTTTCCTCAGTCAGTAATTTCATTTGCAAACATTAGGTGATGAACGCTAAATATTTCCAGCTCCTCTGTTAACTCTTGCATTGTCCTGTGAAAAAGGAAACTGCTAACCATTGTGTAGTCTGTAATTAACTTTTCACTCTATGTCTTCATTTATTCTTGTATTTTTGTCGATATCTTTATGCAGAATAAGTGTTGGCTATGTTCATGTAATTCTTTAGGCAAAAGACTATAAGGCTTTCATTTAGAGTTGTTTGTCTTTTCCTTATTTACCTATTATTTCGCCTGGTGTTTCTCCATTGTCGCCTCTTCCAGAGTTTAGATTTCTTAAAACCCTTAGTTCCTGTTTTAGTTCGATATTTTATTTTCTTCTTTGGTGGCGTCTTCGTTTGGGCCGTAAGCTATTAACGAATCACAATCTCTTCCTTTTCGTTTAATGTTCGCCTATAATAGCCATAGGCTTATCAATTTCCAACTTTCTAGTAGCTTTTCATGCCTTTTATGCCACAGGAGGCCTTCTTCTGCTCTAGCTCTATCTTTGACATCTACTTCTGCTCTAGCTTTACCATTGACATCTACCCCTGCTCCTAGCTCTACCATTGACATCAACTCCTGCTCTACCTCTAGCTTTGACATCTACTCCTGCTCTAGCTTTACCATTGACATCAACTCCTGCTCTAGCTTTACCATTGACATCAACTCCTGCTCTAGCTCTAGCTTTGACATCTACTTCTGCTCTAGCTCTAGCTTTACCATTGACATCTACTCCTGCTCTAGCTCTAGCTTTACCATTGACATCTACTTCTGCTCTAGCTCTAGCTTTACCATTGACATCTACTTCTGCTCCAGCTCTAGCTTTACCATTGACATCTACTCCTGCTCTAGCTCTAGCTTTGACATCTACTTCTGCTCTAGCTCTAGCTTTACCATTGACATCTACTCCTGCTCTAGCTCTAGCTTTACCATTGACATCTACTTCTGCTCTAGCTCTAGCTTTACCATTGACATCAACTCCTGCTCTAGCTTTACCATTGACATCAACTCCTGCTCTAGCTCTACTATTGACATCAACTCCTGCTCTAGCTTTACCATTGACATCTACCCCTGCTCTAGCTTTACCATTGACATCTACCCCTGCTCTAGCTCTACCATTGACATCAACTCCTGTTCTAGCTCTACCATTGACATCAACTCCTGCTCTAGCTTTACCATTGACATCTACCCTGCTCTAGCTCTACCATTGACATCAACTCCTGCTCTAGCTCTAGCATTGACATCTACTCCTGCTCTAGCTCTACCATTGACATCTACTCCTGTTCTAGCTCTAGCTTTGACATCTACTCCTGCTCTAGCTCTAGCTTTGACATCTACTTCTGCTCTAGCTCTACCTTTGACATCTACTTCTGCTCTAGCTCTATCTTTGACATCTACTTTTGCTCTAGCTCTACCTTTGACATCTACTTCTGTTCTAGCTCTACCTTTGACATCTACTCCTGCTCTAGCTTTACCTTTGACATCTACACCTGCTCTAGCTCTATCTTTGACATCTACTTCTGCTCTAGCTCTAGCCTTGACATCTACTTCTGCTCTAGCTCTAGCCTTAACATCTACTTCTGCTCTAGCTCTACCTTTGACATCTACTCCTGCTTTAGCTCTACCTTTGACATCTACTCCTGCTCTAGCTCTAGCTTTGACATCTAGCTCTACCTTCGACATATACTCCTGCTCTAGCTCTACCTTTGATATCTACTTCTGGTCTAGCTCTATCTTTGATATCTACTCCTGCTCTTGCTCTACCTTTGACATCTACTCCTGCTCTAGCTCTAGCTTTGACATGTACTCCTGCTCTAGCTCTATCTTTGATATCTACTTCTGCTCTAGCTCTAGCTTTGACATGTACTCCTGCTCTAGCTCTACCTTTGACATCTAGCTCTAGCTTTGTGCATCTACTCCTGCTCTAGCTCTAGCTTTGACATCTACTTCTGCTCTAGCTCTAGCTTTGATATCTACTCTGCCTAGCTCTACCTTTGACATCTACTTCTGCTCTAGCTCTAGTTTTGGCATCTACTCCTGCTCTAGCTCTAGCTTTGATATCTACTCCTGCTCTAGCTTTAGCTTTGACATCTACTCCTGCTCTAGCTCTATCTTTGACATCTACTTCTGCTCTAGCTCTAGTTTTGGCATCTACTTCTGCTCTAGCTCTACCTTTGACATATACTCCTGCTCTAGCTCTATCTTTGACATCTACTTCTGCTCTAGCTCTAGCTTTGACATCTACTCCTGCTCTAGCTCTAGCCTTGACATCTACTTCTGATCTAGCTCTAGCTTTGACATCTAGCTCTAGCTTTGACATCTACTCCTGCTCTAGCTCTATCTTTGACATCTAGCTCTAGCTTTGGCATCTACTCCTGCTCTAGCTCTAGCTTTGACATCTACTTCTGCTCTAAATCTAGCTTTGACATATACTCCTGCTCTAGCTCTAGCTTTGACATCTTCTCCTGCTCTAGCTCTACCTTTGACATCTACTCCTGCTCTAGCTCTAGCTTTGGCATATACTCCTGCTCTAGCTCTAGCTTTGACATCTACTCCTGCTCTAGCTCTAGCTTTGAGATCTACTCCTGCTCTAGCTCTAGCTTTGACATCTGGCTCTAGCTTTGACATCTACTCCTGCTCTAGCTCTAGCTTTGGCATCTACTCCTGCTCTAGCTCTAGCTTTGACATCTGGCTCTAGCTTTGACATCTACTCCTGCTCTAGCTCTAGCTTTGACATCTACTCCTGCTCTAGCTCTAGCTTTGACATCTGGCTCTAGCTTTGACATCTATTCCTGCTCTAGCTCTAGCTTTGACATCTACTCCTGCTCTAGCTCTAGCTTTGACATCTTCTCCTGCTCTAGCTCTAGCTTTGACATCTACTCCTGCTCTAGCTCTAGCTTTGACATCTACTTCTGCTCTAGCTCTACCTTTGACATCTACTCCTCTAGCTCTAGCTTTGACATCTGGCTCTAGCTTTGACATCTACTCCTGCTCTAGCTCTACCTTTGACATCTACTCCTGCTCTAGCTCTAGCTTTGACATCTGGCTCTAGCTTTGACATCTATTCCTGCTCTAGCTCTAGCTTTGGCATCTACTTCTGCTCTAGCTCTACCTTTGACATCTACTCCCCTCTAGCTCTAGCCTTGACATCTACTCCTGCTCTAGTTCTACCTTTGACATCTACTCCGCTCTAGCTCTAGCTTTGACACTTAGTTCTGAGAAGATTAAAGTGTAGTTGGTCAACATTGTCTATTCCTTGTCCTGTTTTGTTTCTTTATGTGATAGCCAAGATATCTGCTTTGAACGTGTCATAATGCTAATTCTATTTCTGTTCCTTTCATTGCTCTAACATTCCATGTTCCAAACATCAAAGTCTTTGTTTGTTTCCAGGGTCGTCTTCTTCATGTCAATCCGGGTATATTATCTTTGTTTCTCTGAATCAGTTGAATTTGGGTAAGTAGGTGATTAGCCCACAGTACCCTAGATAAGGGATGGGGCTGCCACCTTGAGGCCCTACCGGGCCGTGTTTGTGGTTTTCAGTCAGGGTTAACTCTCTTTGCCTTTTGTCAGCCAAAACCCGCCTTCAAGGCAGCAGGTTGTGATTGTCTGACGGGGTTAACTCCCTTAGCCTGTGGTCAAGACAGCAGGAAATACATGGGGGGGGGCGGTACTGCCTTGTCCCCTTACAGGTGCAAGAACCTGCCCACTGTCCGGATAACATTATGTCAAATTATGAACCGTAATATTTTCCCATTCTAACTTAGACGTTGTGGTATTCCACGCAGGGCAAGTGTTCCCCCATTCGATGTAGCAGTGGGCGAAATTTGACGTCGCCGTCCTCACCAGACCCCACATACTTGCAGTGTTCCCTTCAGAGGAAGCGACACGACCATCGTAGAGGGCCGACTGTACGTGCTGACCTTGGTGTGGTACCTAGATGACCAGGATGCGAGTGGCGGCACATCCTTCGACCTGGAGTCTCTCATGGCTGACGGTGACACAACGCCGGTACTTCAACAACAGAACGATTCGTTTTCATGTGAAAAATTTGAGCAAGCAGCAGGAGATATAGTTCGGTTGTCCGTAATGACAACTTCTATATTGACCCGTCCGCTCTGGGCCCGCCCAATCGGGGTCCATCCAATCGGGGTCCGCCCATTCGGGTCCATCCAATCGGGGTCCATCCATTCGGGGTCCATCTAATTGGGGTCCATCTAATCGGGGTCCATCCATTCCGGGTCCATCTAACCGGGTCCATCTAATTGGGGTCCATCTATTCCGGGCCCGTCCTTGCCGAGTTGCGCACACCAAACTTCCGTCTCCTGTCAGCACTTTCCCCACGGTAGTCATCGAGACGAACAGCTCCAGGCAATCTAACACAACTGATTGGCTGGATGGCCACGCCCTCCCGTCACACTTACCTGAGATTGCGGCAGATCAACATTTCATCGTTTTTACTTAAACTCTTTGATAACAACGATGGGGATGATCAGGAAGACGGCCAGTTTTGGCAATGTAACAAAACGCGAGAGATTAATGTCTTCTTTGACAGGTTTTCCTTAGAAAACCGAAACAGATTCGAGGAACAGCTTGTCAAAGTATTTTCCGAAAAGATTGAAATTGTTCAAGATGGGAAAACATACAAATTTCAGAGTGTATTAGTTAAAAATCGCCTGTTTTCGAGCACTACTCATACTAGATATTTTTTCTTCAAAACGCGATAATGGTAATAACAATGACGACGACGAACGCGTGTATTTCGATGAAATGACGTTCACCAAGTTTTCGGGGGCTCTTTCCATCATGGCGAGAAGTAGAGGAAGTGCAGAGCCTGTCAACCTTCACTTGGCGTCCGTGTGTCCCCACGTCATGTTCAACTGCTCGGACTTCAACGTAACAACGGCCCACACGCTCATCCACAAGGACACCAGCTTGCGTTTTCGACGCCATCAGTATTCGTATTCTACTTCCGGTGTGTCCATCTGTAAGGCTGTGTTGGACTCTGTCCCTGCACTTCCGTCGTGGTTTCCGGACCGCTTCTCGTGGTGGGAGTATCTTCTCACGGTCATTCTCCTCCCCATTTCAATGCTCTGCCTGCTGATAACCTTTGCCACCTACTGCGTGTTCTCTACTCTGAGGTCGATGCCAGGCAAAAACAACATGTTTCTCATTTTCTGGCTGTTCTGGGCTCAAAGGCACTGATATTATTGAACTCGTTAGCACCAAAGAACACCACAGCTTGTATCGTCATGGGAATAATTCTACACTACTCGTGGTTAGTCACCCTAGCGTGGACGTGTGTCTGTTCATTCCACATGTTCAACGTCTTCGTCATCAATAAAGGAACTTCAAACAGCAGCAAATCGCACAGATGGTACCTCGTCTGTTATTCTTTGCTATCGCACGTATGTTGCCTCTGATGGTCGTTATTTTGGTCTGCGGGATTTCCCGTTACTCCAACCAGTCAAGGCTCATCGGCTATGGAGGCGCAGTCTGCTACTTGAACTCTGGCCTGCACGTGGAGCTGGCCTTCCTTCTACCCTTGGCGCTGGTGGTTGGCACAAGTTCATCTTCTTCTTCTCTACAGTCATGGCCATCTGTCGCATTGAAAAGGTCAAAGCAGCAGATGGGCATTGGGAGAAGACCCCACGTGCACACTTACGCTCGCCTCTCCTCTTTGACCAGTATCACCTGGGTATTAAGCTCTACTGGCGGAAATTCCCGGATGGGAGTTCTTGCGTCTGGTGTCGGTGGCTGTCAACGCTTGTCAGGGAATCTTTCTCTTCGTTTCCATCGTTGTCAATAGGCGAGTGCAAAAGCTGTGGGTGAGTTTAAGAAAAAGAAAAGGCAAAACACTTCAACTGCAAGCTTGAGCACGAGCACGAAGTTAATAACATTGAGCGCTCAGAGTTGAGTGATCCCGCCCCCACCCGCTCCCCCCCCACCAGATATTAGACTATGACTATTATTTGCATAGGAAATCGCACGTGAAAGGAACTTTTAACGCCCTGAACTAACGCAAATCACCGGTCGTTAAGACTGAAGTTACTATAATTTGATTGTAGAAATTGTGTCAACACTAATTCTTAACAAGGACTTTCCAACTTGCATCATGATCACGCTGAATGGATGGAAGTGTAACACGATATGGTACACTATATGAAAGTCACTCGTTACTCCATTAAAGACAGAAAGCAAGGGATAATGAAAGTCACTATGGTATTGTAGGAAAGCCGCTCTCTACTCATCAAGTAAAGACGAATAAGCGATAATCTGATGGAATGTGACACGATATGGATTGCTTGAGAAGCAGCTCTAACTCCATCAGACAGAAAGCGAGGATAATCTGACTATGGTACTGGTACATTGGAAAGCCGCTCTATCTCCATAATCTGACCGGATGGAAGTAAATTATGGTACATTGAAAGCAATACTCCATCAGGGATAATCTGACCGGGTGGAAGTGTAACACAGTATGGTACATTGTAGGAAAGCCGCTCTCTACTCCATCAAGTAAAGACAGAAAGCAAGGGATAATCTGACCGGATGGAAGTGTGACACATTATGGTACATTGTAGGAAAGCCGCTCTCTACTCCATCAATTATGTAAAGACAGAAAGCAAGGGATAATCACAATGCGCGCAGTCAGATGGAAGTGTGACGCATTATGGTACATTGTAGGCATAAAGGGCCGCTCTCTCGCGGTTCTCCATCAATGACGGCTCCAAGAAGGGCAAACTTGTTGACAAAGTGAAAGCAAGGGATAATCTGACCGGGTGGAAGTGTGACAAAGTATGCTGGCATTGTAGGAAATCCGGGTTTCTACTCTCATCAAGTAAAGACAGAAAGGGCAAGGGATAATCACAATGCGCGCAGTCAAATTTGTTGTGGCGACTTCCGGGTGGCCGACTTATAGAATAATTCATGGTCTTGCTGGCATATGAAGGGCATCCGGGTTTAGCAATGACGGATCAGAAGGGGTTCAAACTTGTTGACAAATGAAGAGCCTCCGGGTTTGACAATCACGGCTCAGGAAGGGGGCAAACTTGCTGGCATCAGATGAAGGGCATCCGGGTTTAGCAATCACGGCTCATGGAAGGATGAAAATATCTTGCTGGCATATGAAGGGCATCCGGGTTTTTCCAATGCAATCATCGGCTCAGGAAGGGCAGTTGTTAATTTTTTGGCAATGGAGATTTATCCTCCTCAGCAATCATGTACAAAACGAAGAGATGAAATGAAATCCTAGTTGTAATTTTTCCAATTTAGATTTAGCAATCACGGTTCAGATCATGTACAAAACGAAGAGATAAAATGGCATCCTAGTTGTAATTTTCACATGTTCATTAGACTTCAAAACATGAATGCACATCTTTTAAGTATCGGGTTCTAGAAATGATCAAATAAGAAGGGGTTCAAACTTGCTGACATGTACAAAACGAAGATAAAAATGAAATCCGGGTTTAGCAATCACGGTTTTTAAGTCATCGGGTTCAAACTAAGACATATTGACTGTTCATCTGCTGACATAATCAAGTTTACTACACATGGGAAATAAATATCTCTAGCAATCATCAAGTTTACTACATGGGTTAAATATCTCTAGCACCATAATCAAGTTTACTCACATGGGAAATAAATATCTCTAGCAATAATCACGTTTACACAAGGGGTTAAATATCTCTAGCACCATAATCAAAGTTTACTGAAGGGCATTTACCGGGATTATGTACAATCACGTGTTCATTTTGATGCTTGTTTGTTTGTTCAAATTTGCTTGTTCTGACAATTTGTAACTGAAGGGCACCTACACACGGATTACGCTGACTCAACTGGCTGGCTGGGCTTGCTGGCTACGGGTTCAATTATGTTCTGTTGTTGCACCTGATACGGGACAGCCCAGACATAACGGGTTTAGCCTTGGCCTGTTCTGTGGTAACAGGCAGGTACCATCCACCCGGTTCAAACTTGCTGACATCTCATGAAGGGCATCTCGGGTTTCAGCAATACACGCTTTTCTAGCCAGTCGTTTGAGGGGTTCATAACATGCACAACTGAAGATGTTCAAGTGGCCCTCCAAGCTTTTTGTCTTCCTTTAGACAATCACTGGTTCATTTTTCTTGGATCAGAGGTTAAAATTGCTGTTCAATCGTGAGTCCACGTGTTGCAAACCCATAACCTCCCTGTCCTCTTCCTCTTTATGTCAATCTCTTCAACTCTTAAATATCTCTTCACTTGGTTCAAAGTCGGTTCAAAACGTGTGGTGTACATGTAATGTGAAGGGCATACATGTTTATGTAATCAGCTTTTCAGAAATAAACCCATGCGTAATATTTCAAACGTTTAAGCTTCCATATAATTGAAGGAATGTGTCCGGGTTTACAATGCACTATGATGTGTTTGCAGAACATGATTTGGTTTTGGTGTGTAGAACTATTTTCTCCCTTGTGAATGATGTTTCTTCAACAACATTTAACCTATTCAGCAATTCTACTGGTTCATTTTGGTATTGGGATTAAACCTTGTCTTTGTTGAAAATGTTTTTGACATATCATTTTTGTTGTTGGCATTCTCGTTGTTATTGTGGTTGTTGTCGTTGTTGTCGTTGTTGTGGTGATGGTTGTTGTTGTTGTTGTTGTTGTTGTTCTTATTGTCGTTGTTATTGTGATTGTTGTCGTTGTCGTTATGTTGTTGTTGTCGTTGTTGTCGTTGTTGTCGTTGTTGTGGTGGTGGTTGTTGTTGTTGTTGTCATGTATCCATTTTGTGAACTTTAATTCGTTCTGGGATAGTTCCTTTTGCTAAATCACCCATCCCCCTCCCCCATGACCCAAGGAAGGGCATCTAAAAGTTTAGCAATCACGGTCCCCCTCATCCCCAAAGGAGAGGAGAGATAACTAAACTTGCTGACATCCCCATCTCCAAGGGCATTAACGGGCTCTAATAAATCGATTACAATCTACACACATGTCTCTACACACATGTCTCAAATGTCTCTACTGACTCTACACATGTCTCTAAGGGTCTCTCCACATGTCTCTACACCAATCACACACATGTCTCTACAAGGGTTCAAACATGTCTGTACAGACATGTCTCTACACACATGTCTCTACACACATGTCTCTAACATGTCTGTACACATGTCTCTCAGAGGTCTCTAAACGTCTCTACACAGTTTCTACACATATGTCTGTACACATGTCTCTACTATGTCTGAACATGTCTGTACATGTCTGTACACACATATGTCTGTGTCATCTGTACACATGTCTGTACACATGTCTGTACAGTCTGTGCATGTCTGTACACATGTCTGTGCAGGTCTGCTACTACATGTCTGTACACACATGTCTGTACACATGTATGTACACACACATGTCTGTACACATGTCTGTACACACATGTCTGTACACATGTCTGTACACACATGTCTGTACAAAATGTCTGTACACACATGTCTGTACAATGTCTGTACACATGTCTGTACACACATGTCTGTAATTTCTGTACACAATGTCTGTACACATTTACACACACATGTCTGTCACATGTCTCATGTCTGTGCAACATGTCTCCACACATGTCTGTACACACATGTCTGTACACATGTCTGTACACACATATCTGTAAGACATGTCTCCCAATGGAGATGTCTCTACCTGTCTCTACATCATGTCTCTACAAAACGAACACATGTCTGAAATGGTACACACATGTCTCTAATTGTCTCTACATTTTCTCCAATGTCTCTACACATATTTACCATATCTCTACACATGTCATGTCTCAAACATGTCTGTACACACATGTCTCTACACACATGTCTGTACACATCTCTACACACATGTCTCTAATGTCTCTACACACATGTCTCTACACATGTCTCTACACATGTCTCTACACATGTCTCTACACACTGTACTCTACAACATGTCTCTACACATATCTCTACACATGTCTCTACACATGTCTCTACACATGTTCTTCACATGTCTGTTCATCACACATGTCTTATATCTCTACATGTCTCTACACACATATCTCTACACACGTGTCTCTACACACATGTCTCTTCTCTACAGTCTGTCACACATGGCTCTAACATGTCTCTAGCGATATCTGTAAACATGTCTCTACACACGTGTCTCTAGACACATGTCTCCAAGACATGTCTCTACACCACTGCATGTCTCTACACACATGTCTCTAACATATGTTTACTACACATGTCTGTAAATGTCTCTACATGTCTCTACACACATGTCTCTACATCAAGTTTACTACACATGGGAAACACAATGTCTCTAGCACCATATCTCTACACACATGTCTCTACACATATCTCTACACATGTCTCTAAATGTCTCTAAATATCTCTAGACATTTCTACAGAGATGTGCATTCACAGATTTACACGAGCTCCAGGGTCACGGGAAATAATCAATATGCACTAGCGTGCACCATAATCAACACAAGTACACTACTACACGTACATACACACAGAGATCCAATCTTCAACTCTCCTTCCGCTTTCCAATGCAACTCTATACAATAATTTCTCTGGAATGGAAAACAATGTTGTTATACGACCATTTAGTGTCGACGTGTTGGTGTGTTTAACAAGTCTGTGATGCTTGTTTGTTTGTTTGTTTTTTTGCGCCAAAAGTATTTCCTCCGAATTGACGTTGAATTTGTAAAAGAAAGACATGGAAAGGGGGCGGGGGCGGGGGCGGGGGGTGGGCAATGGAGACAATCCTACACACCATTTTTGATGGATCTTTTCAGAACAAGACTCAAAAGCAATGGCTGGAACAAATCAATATTGGCTTGCTGAACCAGTCTACAGTTGGTATAACTTATTATTGTTGGACTATCCCATCTATAAGTTAGTGACACACTTATAGTCCATCCTTTGTTAAATGGACCATCTATAAGTCAGTACATAACCATCCTGTGTTAAATGGACTATCCCATCTATAAGCCAGTACCTCCTCTAGTCCATCCTTTGTTAAGTGGACTATCCATCTAGGCCAGTACCATCCATCCTATGTTAAATGGACTATCCATCTATAGCCAGTGCCACAATTATAGTCCATCCTTTGTTAAATGGACTTCCTATCTATAAGGTAGACACAATTATAGTCCATCCTTTGTTGTTTAAATGGACTATCCCATCTACACCAGTAGGAAATCCATCAGGACTATCCCTATTCAGTCAGTACACACTTTTCTAGTCCATCCTTTGTTAAATGGACTATCCTATCTATAAGTCAGTACACGCATTTATAGTCCATCCTTTGTTAAATGGACTATCATCTATAAGTCACAACATTTATAGTCATCCTTTGTTAAATGGACTATCCTATCTGGCCAACACAAGCATTTATAGTCTATCCTTTGTTAAATGGACATCCTAACACTGGTCGGTGACACAATTATAGTCCATCCTTTGTTAAATGGACTATCCATCTATAACCAGTATAAACTCTAGTCCATCCTTTGTTCAATGGACTATCCCATCTATAAGTCAGTCATCATTCTAGTCATCCTTTCTTAAATGGACTATCCCTTCTATAAGCCAGTACACATCACTAGTCCATCCTTTATCTATCTATCTTCCTACATATCACTCTAGTCAATCTTGTTAAATGGACTATCCCTTATAATATCTCTTCATCCTTGTTAAATGGACTATCCCATCTATAAGCCAGAGCTATTAAATTCCATCCTTTGTTAAATGGACTATCCCATCTATAAACCAGTATCACTCTAGTCCATCCTTTGTTAAATGGACTATCCCATCTATAAGTCAGTACACATCATTCTACCATCCTTTTCTTAAATGGACTATCCCTTCTATAAGCCAGTACATATCACTCTAGTCCATCCTTTGTTAAATGGACTATCCCATCTAAACCAGTAGACACAGTTTCCATCCTTTGTTAAATGGACTATCCCATCTATGTGTCCAGTACTCACACTTATACTCCATCCTTGTAAATGGACTATCCCATCTATAAGCCAGTACTCATCACTCTAGTCCATCCTTTGTTAAATGGACTATCCCATCTATAAGTAGTAACTCATTCTAGTCTCCTTTGTGAATGGACTATCCCATCTATAAGTCAGTACACATTTATAGTCCATCCTTTTTCTTAAATGGACTATCCCATCTATAAGTACTAGAAATGGACACAATTATAATCCATCCTTTGTTAAATGGACTATCCCATCTAAAGCTAGTACACACGATTATAGTCCATCCTTTGTTAAATGGACTATCCATCTATAAGTCAGTACATATCACTTATAGTCCATCCTTTGTTAAATGGACTATCCCTTCTATAAGTCAGACGACACAATTATAGTCCATCCTTTGTTAAATGGACTATCCCATCTATAAGCCAGTAGACACAATTATAGTCCATCCTTTGTTAAATGGACTATCCCATCTATAAACCAGTAATTATAGTCCATCCTCGTGAAATGGACTATCCCATCTATAAGTCAGTAGACATCATTCTAGTCCATCCTTTGTTAAATGGACTATCTCATCTATAAGTCAGTAGACACAATTATAGTCCATCCTTTGTTGTGTCCATCTATAAGTCAGTAGACATAATGTCCATATTGTGGACTATCCCATCTATAAGTCAGTAGACACAATTGTCCATCCTTTGTTAAATGGACTATCCCATCTATAAGTCAGTAGACACAATTATCGTCCATCCTTTGTTAAATGGACTATCCCATCTATAAGTCAGTAGACACAATTATAGTCCAACCTTTTGTGAAATGGACTATCTCATTTTTATAAGTCAGTAGACATCATTCTAGTCCATCCTTTGTGAAATGGACTATCCCATCTATAAGTCAGTAGACACAGTTATAGTCCATCCTTTGTTAAATGGACTATCCCATCTATAAGTCGTGTAGACACAATTATAGTCCATCCTTTGTGAAATGGACTATCTCATTTATAAGTCAGTAGACATCATTCTAGTCCATCCTTTGTGAAATGGACTATCCCATCTATAAGCCAGAAGACACGATATAATCCATTCTATGTTAAATGGACTATCCCATCTATAAGTCAGTAGACACATAAAATCCCATCCTCCCATGGACAATCCCATCTATGTCAGTAGAAACATTCTAATCCATCCTATGTTAAATAGACTATCTCATTTATAAGTCAACACGATATAATCCATTCTATGTTAATTGGACAATCCATCTATAAGTCTAGTAGACACTATAAAATCCATCCTATGTTAATGGACTATCTCATCTATGTCAGTAGATATGTTAATTGGACTATCTCATTTATAAGTCAGTAGACACGATATAATCCATCCTATGTTAATTGGACAATCTCATCTATAAGTCTGCAGACACTATAATCAAAACCTATGTTAATTGGACTATCTCATCTATACGCTAGTAGACACTATAATCCAAATGTTAATTGGACTATCTCATCTTATAAGCCAGTAGACACGATATAATCGATGTTAATTGGACAATCTCATCTATACGCTAGTAGACACTATAATCAATCCTATGTTAAATGGACTATCTCATCTATAAGTAGTAGACACGATATAATCCATTCTATGTTAAATGGACTATCTCATCTATAAGTCAGTAGACACGATATAATCAATTCTATGTTAAATGGACTATTTCATCTATACGTCAGTAGACTACGATATAATCAATCCTATGTTAAATGGACTATCCCATCTATAAGTTAGTAGGCACGATATAATCCATTCTATGTTAAATGGACTACCTCATCTATAAGTCAGTCTACTATTTCATCTATTCTAATCAATTTATGTCAAATGGACTACCCCATCTATAAGTTAGTAGGCACGATATAATCCATTCTATGTTAAATGGACTACCTCATCTATAAGCCAGTAGACAAGATATAATCCATTCTATATTAAATGGACTATCCCATCTATAAATCAGTAGACGCGATATAATCCATTCTATGTTAAATGGACTACCTCATCTATAAGCCAGTAGACAAGATTAAATGGACTGTAGACGCGATATAATCAAATGTCTCTAACTTCATACAGCTATAAGAAAAGTGGAAATTAGGAAAAGCCCCAGGTGCAGATCAAATTTATCCACAAGTAATTAAAAACCAAGGAGAGAGACAAACTACAACATGCAATATGCCAACAAGTATGGAAGTCCAAACAGGTGCCAGACGACTGGAAGAAGGAAACAATAGTGCCAATACATAAGAAAGGATCAACTATGGAATGCTCAAACTATAGTATCACTACAGCGTATCAGGAAAAGTGTATACAGGATTCTGGAAATGAGACTAAAGAAAAGAGTGAAGATCAGATTGAAGAACACCAGAGTGGATTTAGACCAGGAAGAAGTCTGCAATATCACAATTAGACAAATACTAAAGAGAACATTGAGAACTTGAGAGAAACATTGACTTGCACCTGTGTTTTATTGATTTAGAAAAGGCATTTGACACTGTGAGGAGGGACAAACTATGACATTCTTCTTTAAAAGAGCACAACGTAGAGCAAAATTTAATAGAAGCCATTAAAAGTTTTTACACAAAACCAACATGTGCAGGTAGAGTAGCTGGAATGTACCTGAAGAATTTGATGTAGATATAGGAGTAAGACAGGGTTGTATCCTTAGTCCTCTTTGTTTATCACATTTATGGATTCAGTGGCAAACGCCTCTTCAAGCATAACAAAAATGAATGTAAGTATGTGAAAGCTCAAACCAGTAAATGTATCAATGCTTTCATTTGCTGATGATTTAGTTCTGTTTAGAAAATCAGAAAGGACCTCAGTCAAATATCAACATAATGAATAATGAATTAAATAAACAGAATGATAGTAAATGCAAAGAAAACAAAACAATGCTAGTAACTGGGAAGCTAAAATACAAAATCTTAAATTAGACAGGGAGAATTTAGAACATGTTCAAATCTACAATTACTTTGGAGTAATGCTTAACTCAGACGGAAAACCTAAGAGAAGAAATCAGCCAGAGAATCTAAAAGGCAAGTGCAATATATAACCATCTAGAAAAGGCATTTGTAGGTAAACAAGAATTGTCAACAAAAACTAAAATGACAGTATACAACACTCTCCTATATGGCAGTGAAACCTGGACCTTAGACAGTAGGGAATACAGTGGAGTGCAGGCAGCCAAAATGAAATATCCAAGAAGAGTAGTAGGAAAACTAAAAGAGACAAAATCAGAAACGCAACAACAAGAAATCAAACCAAAGCAGATAGCACAAAAAGTAAGATAGAACTATATCAACTGAGATAGTTTGGACATGTTAACAGAATGAATGACAATAGAATAGCAAAATCAGTATACAGTGCTAAAACTCAAGGTAAAAGACGAAGAGGCAGACCTCGGAGAAAGTGGAAAGAAGATATAACAGAAGCATTAACGCAAAGAAATTTAACTTTCACCAAGGAAACAGAAAATGTCAGGACAGGGCAGCCTGGAGAAAGATCATTTCCGGCATCTAAAACCCATACACGGGAAGGTAGAATGGGAGGTGATAAAAGAAAGAAAGGCATAACACATGCATGATATAATACATGCACATAATATAGCATACTTATATGATATAACACATGTACATAATATAGCATACTTATATGATATAACACATGTACATAATATAACACTCACATGATATAAACATGTACATGATATAACACATGTACATAATATAACACTCACGCATGATATAAAACATGTACATGATATAACACATTTACATGTTATAACACATGTACATAATATAACACATGTACATGATATAACACATTTACATGTTATAACACATGATAATATAACACATGTACATGATATAACACATGTGTACATGATATAACACATGTACATATAACATGTACATATATAACACATGTACATGATATAACATGTACATATAACACATGTACATACACATGTACGATATAACACATGTACATGATATAACACATGTACATGATATAACACATGTACATGATATAACACATGTACATGATATAACACATGTACATGATATAACACATGTACATGATATAACACATGTACATGATATAACACATGTACATGATATAACACATGTACATGATATAACACATGTACATAATATAACACATGTACATGATATAACACATGTACATGATATAACACATGTACATGATATAACACATGTACATGATATAACACATGTACATGATATAACACATGTACGTGATATAACACATGTACATGATATAACACATGTACATGATATAACATGATATAACACATGTACATGATATAACATGTACATGATATAACACATGTACATGATATAACACATGTACATGATATAACACATGTACGTGATATAACACATGTGTTATAACACATGTACGTGATATAACACATGTACATGATATAACACATGTACGTGATATAACACATGTACGTGATATAACACATGTACATGATATAACACATGTACATGATATAACACATGTACGTGATATAACACATGTACACATAACACATGTACATGATATAACACATGTACATGATATAACACATGTACATGATATAACACATGTACATGATATAACACATGTACATGATATAACACATGTACATGATATAACACATGTACATGATATAACACATGTACATAATATAACACATGTACATGATATAACACATGTACATGATATAACACATGTACATGATATAACACATGTACATAATATAACACATGTACATAATATAACACATGTACATGATATAACACATGTACATGATATAACACATGTACATGATATAACACATGTACATGATATAACACATGTACGTGATATAACACATGTACATAATATAACACATGTACGTGATATAACACATGTACATGATATAACACATGTACATGATATAACACATTTACGTGATATAACACATGTACATAATATAACACATGTACATGATATAACACATGTACATGATATAACACATGTACATGATATAACACATGTACATGATATAACACATGTACATGATATAACACATGTACACGATATATATATACACATGTACATGATATAACACATGTACATGATATAACACATGTACATGATATAACACATGTACATGATATAACACATGTACATGATATAACACATGTACATGATATAACACATGTACATAATATAACACATGTACATGATGTACGTGATATAACACATGTACATGATATAACACATGTACATGATATAACACATGTACATGATATAACACATGTACGTGATATAACACATGTACGTAATATAACACATGTACATAATATAACACATGTACGTGATATAACACATGTACATGATATAACACATTGATACATGATATAACACATGTACATGATATAACACATGTACATGATATAACACATGTACATGATATAACACATGTACGTGATATAACACATGTACATAATATAACACATGTTACGTGATATAACACATGTACATGATATAACACATGTACATGATATAACACATGTACATGATATAACACATGTACGTGATATAACACATGTATGATATAACACATGTACATGATATAACACATGTACATGATATAACACATGTACACATGATATAACACATGTACATGATATAACACATGTACATGATATAACACATGTACATGATATAACACATGTACATGATATAACACATGTACATGATATAACACATGTACGTGATATAACACATGTACATGATATAACACATGTACATGATATAACACATGTACATGATATAACACATGTACATGATATAACACATGTACATGATATAACACATGTACATGATATAACACATGTACATGATATAACACATGATATAACATGTACATGATATAACACATGATATAACACATGTACATGATATAACACATGTACATAATATAACACATGTACATGATATAACACATGTACATGATATAACACATGTACATGATATAACACATGTACATGATATAACACATGTACATGATATAACACATGTACATAATAACATAACACATGTACATGATATAACACATGTACATGATATAACACATGTACATGATATAACACATGTACATGATATAACACATGTACATAATATAACACATGTACATGATATAACACATGTACATGATATAACACATGTACATATAACACATATAACACATGTACATATATAACACATGTACATGATATAACACATGTACATGATATAACACATGTACATGATATAACACATGTACATGATATAACACATGTACATGATATAACACATGTACATGATATAACACATGTACATGATATAACACATGTACATAATATAACACATGTACATGATATAACACATGTACATGATATAACACATGTACATGATATAACACATGTACATGATATAACACATGTACATGATATAACACATGTACATGATATAACACATGTACATGATATAACACATGTACATGATATAACACATGTACATAATATAACACATGTACATGATATAACACATGTACATGATATAACACATGTACATGATATAACACATGTACATGATATAACACATGTACATAATATAACACATGTACATGATATAACACATGTACATGATATAACACATGTACATGATATAACACATTTACATGATATAACACATGTACATGATATAACACATGTACATGATATAACACATGTACATGATATAACACATTTACATGATATAACACATGTACATGATATAACACATGTACATGATATAACACATGTACATGATATAACACATGTACATAATATAACACATGTACATGATATAACACATGTACATGATATAACACATACATGATATAACACATGTACATGATATAACACATGTACATGATATAACACATGTACATGATATAACACATGTACACATGTGATATAACACATGTACATGATATAACACATGTACATGATATAACACATGTACATGATATAACACATGTACATGATATAACACATGATATAACACATGTACATGATATAACACATGTACGTGATATAACACATGTACGTGATATAACACATGTACATATAACACATGTACATGATATAACACATGTACATGATATAACACATGTACATGATATAACACATGTACATAATATAACACATGTACATAATATAACACATGTACATGTACATGATATAACACATGTACATAATATAACACATACATGATATAACACATGTACATGATATAACACATGTACATGATATAACACATATAACACATGATACATACATAATATAACACATGTACATGATATAACACATGTACATGATATAACACATGTACATGATATAACACATGTACATGATATAACACATGTACATGATATAACACATGTACATGATATAACACATGTACATGATATAACACATGTACATATATATAACACATGTACATGATATAACACATGTACATGATATAACACATGTACATGATATAACACATGTACATGATATAACACATGTACATGATATAACACATGTACATGATATAACACATGTACATAATATAACACATGTACGTGATATAACACATGTACATGATATAACACATGTACATGATATAACACATGTGATATATAACACATGTACGTGATATAACACATGTACGTGATATAACACATGTACATGATATAACACATTTACATGATATAACACATGTACATGATATAACACATGTACACACATGTACGTAACATGTACATGATATAACACATGTACGTGATATAACACATGTACATGATATAACACATGTACATGATATAACACATGTACATGATATAACATGTACGTGATATAACACATGTACATGATATAACACATGTACATGATATAACACATGTACATGATATAACACATGTACATGATATAACATGTACATGATATAACACATAACATGATATAACACATGTACATGATATAACACATGTACATGATATAACACATGTACATGATATAACACATGTACATGATATAACACATGTACATGATATAACACATGTACATGATATAACACATGTACACATGATATAACACATGTACATGATATAACATGTACATATATAACACATGTACATGATATAACACATGTACATGATATAACACATGTACATGATATAACACATGTACATATATAACACATGTACATGATATAACACATGTACATGATATAACACATGTACATGATATAACACATGTACACATGATATAACACATGATACATGATATAACACATGATATAACACATACATGATATAACACATGTACATAATATAACACATGTACATGATATAACACATGTACATGATATAACACATGTACATGATATAACACATGTACATGATATAACACATGTACATGATATAACACATGTACATGATATAACACATGTACATGATATAACACATATAACACATGTACATGATATAACACATGTACATGATATAACACATGTACATGATATAACACATGTACATGATATAACACATGTACATGATATAACACATGTACATGATATAACATATGTACACATGTATATAACACATGTACATGATATAACACATGTACATGATATAACACATGTACATGATATAACACATGTACATGATATAACACATGTACATGATATAACACATGTACACATGATATAACACATGTACGTGATATAACACATGTACATGATATAACACATGTACATGATATAACACATGTACATGATATAACACATGTACATGATATAACACATGTACATGATATAACACATGTACATAATATAACACATGTACATGATATAACACATGTACATGATATAACACATGTACATGATATAACACATGTACATGATATAACACATGTACATGATATAATAACACATAACACACATGTAATATAACACATGTACATGATATAACACATGTACATGATATAACACATGTACATGATATAACACATGTACATGATATAACACATGTACATGATATAACACATGTACATGATATAACACATGTACGTGATATAACACATGTACATGATATAACACATGTACATGATATAACACATGTACATGATATAACACATGTACATGATATAACACATGTACATGATATAACACATGTACATGATATAACACATGTACATGATATAACACATGTACATGATATAACACATGTACATGATATAACACATGTACATGATATAACACATGTACATGATATAACACATGTACATGATATAACACATGTACATGATATAACACACATGTACATGATATAACACATGTACATGATATAACACATGTACATGATATAACACATGTACATGATATAACACATGTACATGATATAACACATGTACATGATATAACACATGTACATGATATAACACATGTACATGATATAACACATGTACATGATATAACACATGTACATGATATAACACATGTACATGATATAACACATGTACATGATATAACACATGTACACATGATATAACACATGTACATGATATAACACATGTACATGATATAACACATGTACATGATATAACACATGTACATGATATAACACATGTACATGATATAACACATGTACATGATATAACACATGTACATGATATAACACATGTACATGATATAACACATGTACATGATATAACACATTTACATGATATAACACATGTATAACATGTACATGATATAACACATGTACATGATATAACACATGTACATGATATAACACATGTACATGATATAACACATGTACATGATATAACACATGTACATGATATAACACATGTACATAATATAACACATGTACATGATATAACACATGTACATGATATAACACATGTACATGATATAACACATGTACATGATATAACACATGTACATGATATAACACATGTACATGATATAACACATGTACATATATAACACATGTACATGATATAACACATGTACATGATATAACACATGTACATGATATAACACATACATGATATAACACATGTACATGATATAACACATGTACATGATATAACACATGTACATGATATAACACATGTACATGATATAACACATGTACATGATATAACACATGTACATGATATAACACATGTACATGATATAACACATGTACATGATATAACACATGTACATGATATAACACATGTACATGATATAACACATGTACATGATATAACACATGTACATGATATAACACATGTACATGATATAACACATGTACATGATATAACACATGTACATATAACATGTATATAACACATGTACATGATATAACACATGTACATGATATAACACATGTACATGATATAACACATGTACATGATATAACACATGTACATGATATAACACATGTACATGATATAACACATGTACATGATATAACACATGTACATGATATAACACATGTACATGATATAACACATGTATATATAACACATGTACATGATATAACACATTTACATGATATAACACATTTACATGATATAACACATGTACATGATATAACACATGTACATGATATAACACATGTACATGATATAACACATGTACATGATATAACACATGTACATGATATAACACATGTACATGATATAACACATGTACATGATATAACACATGTACATGATATAACACATGTACATGATATATAACACATGTACATGATATAACACATGTACATGATATAACACATGTACGTGATATAACACATGTACATGATATAACACATGTACGTGATATAACACATGTACGTGATATAACACATGTACATGATATAACACATGTACATGATATAACACATGTACATGATATAACACATGTACATGATATAACACATGATATAACATACATGATATAACACATGTACATGATATAACACATGTACATGATATAACACATGTACATGATATAACACATTTACATGATATAACACATGTACATGATATAACACATGTACATGATATAACACATGTACATGATATAACACATGTACATGATATAACACATGTACATGATATAACACATGTACATGATATAACACATGTACATGATATAACACATGTACATGATATAACACATGTATGATATAACACATGTACATGATATAACACATGTACATGATATAACAATAACACATTTACATGATATAACACATGTACATGATATAACACATGTACATGATATAACACATGTACATGATATAACACAACACATGTACATATATAACATGATATAACACATGTACGTGATATAACACATGTACATGATATAACACATGCATGATATAACACATGTACATGATATAACACATGTACGTGATATAAAGATGATATAACACATGTACATGATATAACACATGTACGTGATATAACACATGTACATGATATAACACATGTACGTGATATAACACATGTACATGATATAACACATGTACATGATATAACACATGTACATGATATAACACATGTTTATAACACATGTGATATAACACATGTACATGATATAACACATGTACATGATACACATGATATAACACATACATGATATAACACATGTACATGATATAACACATGATATAACACATGTACATGATATAACACATGTACATGATATAACACATGTACATGATATAACACATGTACACACATGATATAATAACACATGTACATGATATAACACATGTACATGATATAACACATTGATATGTGATATAACACATGTACACATGTACATGATATAACACATGTACGTGATATAACACATGTACATGATATAACACATGTACATGATATAACACATGTACATGATATAACACATGTACATGATATAACACATGTACATGATATAACACATGTTACATGTGATATAACACATGTACATACACATGTACATGATATAACACATGTACACATGATATAACACATGTACATGATATAACACATGTACATGATATAACACATGTACATGATATAACACATGTACATAATACATGATATAACACATGTACATGATATATAACAACATGTACATGATATAACACATGTACATGATATAACACATGTACATGATATAACACATGACATGATATAACACATGTACATGATATAACACATGTACATGATATAACACATGTACATATATAACACATGTACATGATATAACACATGTACATAATATAACACATGTACATGATATAACACATGTACATGATATAACACATGTACATGATATAACACATGTACATGATATAACACATGTACATGATATAACACATGTACATGATATAACACATGTACATGATATAACACATGTACATAATATAACACATGTACATGATATAACACATGTACACATGATATAACACATGTACATGATATAACACATGTACATGATATAACACATGTACGTGATATAACACATGTACATGATATAACACATGTACATGATATAACACATGTACATGATATAACACATGTACATAATATAACACATGTACATGATATAACACATGTACATGATATAACACATGTACATGATATAACACATGTACATGATATAACACATGTACATGATATAACACATTTACATGATATAACACATGTACATGATATAACACATTTACATATAACACATGTACATGATATAACACATGTACATGATATAACACATGTACATAATATAACACATGTACGTGATATAACACATGTAACACATGTACGGATATAACATGATATAACACATGTTATATAACACATTTACATGATATAACACATGTACATTATAACACATTTACATGATATAACACATATGATATAACACATAGTATAACACATGATATAACACATGATATAACACATGTACGTGATATAACATGTACAACACATGTACATATATAACACATTTACATGTACATATATAACACATTGACATGATATAACACATGTACATATATAACACACATGATATAACACATGTACATGATATAACACATGTACATGATATAACACATACGTGATATAACACATGTACATGATACAACACATGTACATGATATAACACATGTACACATGATATATAACACATATGACATGATATAACACATGTACATGATATAACACAATGACATGATATAACACATGTACGTGATATAACACATGTACATGATATAACACATTGACATATAACACATGTACGTGATATAACACATGTACGTGATATAACACATGTATGTATATAACATAATATATAACACATGTACATGATATAACACATGTACGTTATAACACATGTACATGATATAACACATGTACGTGATACACATACGTGATATAACACATGTACATGATATAACACATGTACGTGATATAACACATGTATGTACATAATATAACACATGTACATGTTATAACACATGTACATAATATAACACATGTACATAATATAACACATGTACATGATATAACACATGTACATGATATATGATATAACACATGTACATGATACATAATATAACACATGTAACACATGTACATGTATAACATGTACATAATATAACACATGTACACATGTACATAATATAACACATGTACATGTATATAATAACACATGTACATGTAC
>JAXRKP010000610.1:102500-110000 GCA_037039925.1 Doris montereyensis | reverse complement strand
CTGTTTCCTTCGAAAAATATTAAATTTCTTTTCTTCAATGTCTCTTTTATATCTTCTTTCCACGTTCTCCGAGGTCTGCCTTTTGGTCTTTTACCTTGGACTTTAGCACTGTATACTGATTTAGCTATTCTATTGTCATTCATTCTGTTTACATGCCCAAACCATCTCAGTTGATTTATTTCTATCTTAGCTTTTTATGCCATCTGCTTTGGTTTGATCTCTTATTGTTGTGTTTCTGATTTTGTCTCTTTTAGTTTTCCCTTCTACTCTTCTTAGATATTTCGTTTCAGCCGCCTGTACTCAACTGTTTTCCCTACTGTCTAAGGTCCAGGTTTCGCTTCCATAGAGGAGAGTAGGATAATAAACTGTGTTGTATACTGTCATTTTGGTTTTTGTTGACAATTCTTGTTTACCTTCAAATGCCTTTCCTAGATGGTTATATATTGCACTTTCCTTTTGGATTCTCTGGCTGATTTCTTCTCTTAGTTTTCTCTAGGAGTTAATCATTACTCCTAGGTAATTGTAGCTGTGAACTTGTTCTAAATTCTCCCAGCCCAATTTAAGATTTTGTGTTTTAGCTTCCCTAGTTACTAGCATTGTTTTGGTTTTCTTTGCACTTCCTCTTTTATTTAGTTCATTATTCATAATGTTGATATTCGACTGAAGGTCGCTTTCTGTTTTTCCAAACAGAACTAAATCATCAGCAAATGAAAGCATTGATACATTTACTCGTTTGAGCTTCCACATACCTACATTCTTTTCTTCATTTTTAAGGATGCCTTTGCGACTGAATCCATGAATGTGATAAACAAAAGAGGACTTAGGAAACAACACTGTCTTACTCCTATATCTACATCAAATTCTTCAGATATGTTTCCAGCTACCTTCACTGCACATGTTGGTTTATTGTAAAAACTTTTAATGGCGTCTATTAAATTTTACTCTACATCGTGTTCTTTTAAGGAATGCCATAGTTCGTTCCTCCTCAGTGTCAAATGCCTTTTCTAAGTCTATAAAACACAGGTGCAAGTCAATGTTTATTTCAATGAATTTCTCTATTATTTGTCTAATTGTAAATATGTGGTCTTGTACACTTCTTCCTGGTCTAAATCCACTTGGATGCTCTTCAATCTGATCCTCTACTCTTTTCCTTAGTCTCATTTCCAGTATCCTCGCATACATTTTTCCTGGTACACTAAGTAGTGATTTCCCTCTATAGTTTGAGTATTTCATAGTTGATCCTTTCTTATGTATTGGCACTACCATTCCCTTTTTCCAGTCGTCTGACATCTGTTGGGACTTCCATGCTTGTTGGCATATTGCATGTAGTAGTTTGTCTGCCTCTCTCCCTTGGTTTTTAATCATTTCTGGATAAACTTGATCTGCTCCTGGGGCTTTTCCTTATTTCATTTTCCATATATCTGTTTGGATTTCTTCCATTGATATATCTACACCTTCAGCTGTCTCCTCTGGATTACTTGTTACTCTTTCTAATTGATCTTTACTCCTTGTTTCATGTGCTCTGGAGGGACTATGTAATTGTTGAAGATGCTTTCTCCACACATCGATGATTTGGCCGTCTTCTTTCATTTAATCTCCTTTGGCGTTCTTAATTTGTCGTATTAGGCATGCTTTGGTCTTTCTCATGCTCTTCATCCCCCCCAGAACAATCTTTAATTTCCTTCATATCTTTCTTGAAGTCTGTCCAAACTCTTCCAACTGTTCCCGTTTTGCTTTCCTCACTTCCTCTTTGGCGATAGTTCTTTTATTCGCATAATATATCCTATCCTCTGGTCTCTTTGTTTGCAAGTATTTCTTCCAGGCATCCTTCTTTTCTTTGAACTTAGTTTTGACATTCTCATTCCACCGTGCTGTCCTTTTCCCATCCTCTTTAAATTGTTTCCTACCATAGACCTCTTCAGTAAAATTGAGAAGTGATTCTTTATACAATTGCCACTTTTCTTCTATTATGCTATCATTCAGATCAATCTTCCTTTCACTGATAAATCTTTTTATCCTTGATTGGTATATCTCTTTTACTATTGGTTTATTTGTTTCCTCTATTTTGAGTTTAGTAGTTTTCTTCTCTTTCCTTTTCAGTTTGTTTTCTTCAGTCAGTAATTTCATTTTGGCAATCACCAGGTGATCATCACTAAATATTTCAGCTCCCCTGTGTACTCTTGCATCCAATGTACTGTACTTAAACTTGTACAACACTACAGTAACAGTACTTAAACTTGTACAACACTACAGTAACAGTACTTAAACTTGTACAACACTACAGTAACACTACTTAAAAGTGTACGACACTACAGTAACAGTACTTAAACTTGTACAACACTACAGTAACAGTACTTAAACTTGTACAACACTACAGTAACAGTACTTAAACTTGTACAACACTACAGTAACAGTACTTAAACTTGTACAACACTACAGTAACAGTACTTAAAAGTGTACGACACTACAGTAACAGTACTTAAATTTGTACAACACTACAGTAACAGTACTTAAAAGTGTACGACACTACAGTAACAGTACTTAAACTTGTACAACACTACAGTAACAGTACTTAAACTTGTACAACACTACAGTAACAGTACTTAAACTTGTACAACACTACAGTAACAGTACTTAAACGTGTACGACACTACAGTAACAGTACTTAAACTTGTACGACACTACAGTAACAGTACTTAAACTTGTACAACACTACAGTAACAGTACTTAAACTTGTACAACACTACAGTAACAGTACTTAAAAGTGTACAACACTACAGTAACAGTACTTAAACTTGTACAACACTAGAGTAACATTACCTAAACTTGTACAACACTAGAGTAACAGTACTTAAACTTGTACAACACTACAGTAACAGTACTTAAACTTGTACAACACTACAGTAACAGTACTTAAACTTGTACAACACTACAGTAACAGTACTTAAACTTGTACAACACTACAGTAACAGTACTTAAACTTGTACAACACTACAGTAACAGTACTTAAACTTGTACGACACTACAGTAACAGTACTTAAACTTGTACAACACTACTGTAACAGTACTTAAACTTGTAAAACACTACAGTAACAGTACTTAAACTTGTACAACACTACAGTAACAATACTTAAACTTGTACAACACTACAGTACTTAAACTTGTACAACACTACAGTAACAGTACTTAAACTTGTACAACACTACAGTAACAATACTTAAACTTGTACAACACTACAGTAACAATACTTAAACTTGTACAACACTACAGTAACAACAAACTTGTACGACACTACAGTAACAATACTTAAACTTGTACAACACTACAGTAACAGTACTTAAACTTGTACACACACTAACAGTAACACTACAGTAACAATACTTAAACTTGTACGACACTACAGTAACAATACTTAAACTTGTACAAACACTACAAACTTGTAACACTACAGTACTTAAACTTGTACAACACTACAGTAACAGTACTTAAACTTGTACAACACTACAGTAACAGTACTTAAACTTGTACAACACTACAGTAACAATACTTAAACTTGTACAACACTAACAAACTTGTACAACACAGTAACAGTACTTAAACTTGTACAACACTACAGTAACAATACTTAAACTTGTACGACACTACAAACAATACTTAAACTTGTACGACACTACAGTAACAATACTTAAACTTGTACGACACTACAGTAACAGTACTTAAACTTGTACGACACTACAGTAACAATACTTAAACTTGTACAACACTACAGTAACAGTACTTAAACTTGTACGACACTACAGTAACAATACTTAAACTTGTACGACACTACAGTAACAGTACTTAAACTTGTACGACACTACAGTAACAATACTTAAACTTGTACGACACTACAGTAACAATACTTAAACTTGTACAACACTACAGTAACAATACTTTAACTTGTACGACACTACAGTAATAATACTTAAACTTGTACAACACTACAGTAACAATACTTAAACTTGTACGACACTACAGTAACAGTACTTAAACTTGTACGACACTACAGTAACAATTACTTAAACTTGTACAACACTACAGTAACAGTTAAACTTGTACGACACTACAGTAACAATACTTAAACTTGTACGACACTACAGTAACAATACTTAAACTTGTACGACACTACAGTAACAATACTTAAACTTGTACGACACTACACTAACAGTACTTAAACTTGTACAACACTACAGTAACAATACTTAAACTTGTACGACACTACAGTAATAGTACTTAAACTTGTACAACACTACAGTAACAGTACTTAAACTTGTACGACACTACAGTAACAATACTTAAACTTGTACAACACTACAGTAACAGTACTTAAACTTGTACAACACTACAGTAACAGTACTTAAACTTGTACAACACTACAGTACTTAAACTTGTACGACACTACAGTAACAGTACTTAAACTTGTACAACACTACAATACTTAAACTTGTACGACACTACAATACTTAAACTTGTACGACACTACAATACTTAAACTTGTACGACACTACAATACTTAAACTTGTACAACACTACAGTAACAGTACTTAAACTTGTACGACACTACAGTAACAATACTTAAACTTGTACAACACTACAGTAACAGTACTTGAACTTGTACAACACTACAGTAACAATACTTAAACTTGTACAACACTACAGTACTTAAACTTGTACGACACTACAGTAACAGTACTTAAACTTGTACAACACTACAGTAAGAGTACTTAAACTTGTACAACACTACAGTAACAGTACTTAAACTTGTACAACACTACAGTAACAGTACTTAAACTTGTACAACACTACAGTAACAGTACTTAAACTTGTACAACACTACAGTACTTAAACTTGTACAACACTACAATATTTAAACTTGTACGACACTACAGTAACAGTACTTAAACTTGTACAACACTACAGTAACAATACTTAAACTTGTACAACACTACAGTAACAGTACTTAAACTTGTACAACACTACAGTAACAATACTTAAACTTGTACAACACTACAATACTTAAACTTGTACGACACTACAGTAACAGTACTTAAACTTGTACAACACTACAGTAACAGTACTTAAACTTGTACAACACTGCAGTAACAGTACTTAAACTTGTACGACACTACAGTAATCAAACTTGTACAACACTACAATACTTAAACTTGTACAACACTACAGTAATTAAACTTGTACAACACTACAATACTTAAACTTGTACGACACTACAGTAATTAAACTTGTAGAACACTACAATACTTAAACTTGTACAACACTACAGTAACAGTACTTAAACTTGTACAACACTACAGTAACAGTACTAAACTTAAACACTACAGTACTTAAACTTGTACAACACTACAGTAACAATACTTAAACTTGTACAACACTACAGTAACAATACTTAAACTTGTACAACACTACAGTAACAGTACTTAAACTTGTACAACACTACAGTAACAGTACTTAAACTTGTACGACACTACAGTAACAGTACTTAAACTTGTACAACACTACAGTAACAGTACTTAAACTTGTACGACACTACAGTAACAATACTTAAACTTGTACAACACTACAGTAACAGTACTTAAACTTGTACAACACTACAGTAACAATACTTAAACTTGTACAACACTACAGTACTTAAACTTGTACGACACTACAATACTTAAACTTGTACAACACTACAGTAACAGTACTTAAACTTGTACAACACTACAGTACTTAAACTTGTACGACACTACAGTAACGATACTTAAACTTGTACAACACTACAGTACTTAAACTTGTACGACACTACAGTAACAGTACTTAAACTTGTACAACACTACAGTACTTAAACTTGTACGACACTACAGTAACAATACTTAAACTTGTACAACACTACAGTACTTAAACTTGTACAACACTACAGTAACAGTACTTAAACTTGTACAACACTACAGTACTTAAACTTGTACAACACTACAATAAAACTTGTACAACACTACGACACTACAGTACTTAAACTTGTACGACACTACAGTAACAGTACTTAAACTTGTACAACACTACAGTAACAGTACTTAAACTTGTACAACACTACAGTAATAAAACAGTACCTTAAACTTGTACAACACTACAGTAACAGTACTTAAACTTGTACAACACTACAGTAACAGTACTTAAACTTGTACAACACTACAGTAACAATACTTAAACTTGTACGACACTACAGTAACAGTACTTAAACTTGTACAACACTACAGTACTTAAACTTGTACAACACTACAGTACTTAAACTTGTACGACACTACAGTAACAATACTTAAACTTGTACAACACTACAGTAACAATACTTAAACTTGTACAACACTACAGTAACAATACTTAAACTTGTACAACACTACAGTACTTAAACTTGTACGACACTACAGTAACAATACTTAAACTTGTACAACACTACAGTAACAGTACTTAAACTTGTACAACACTACAGTAACAATACTTAAACTTGTACAACACTACAGTAACAATACTTAAACTTGTACAACACTACAGTAACAATACTTAAACTTGTACAACACTACAGTAACAATACTTAAACTTGTACAACACTACAGTAACAATACTTAAACTTGTACAACACTACAGTAACAATACTTAAACTTGTACAACACTACAGTAACAATACTTAAACTGTACAACACTACAGTAACAATACTTAAACTTGTACAACACTACAGTAACAATACTTAAACTTGTACAACACTACAGTAACAATACTTAAACTTGTACGACACTACAGTAAAACTTGTACGACACTACAGTAACAGTACTTAAACTTGTACGACACTACAGTACTTAAACTTGTACAACACTACAGTAACAATACTTAAACTTGTACGACACTACAGTACTTAAACTTGTACAACACTACAGTAACAATACTTAAACTTGTACGACACTACAGTACTTAAACTTGTACAACACTACAGTAACAGTTAAACTTGTACGACACTACAGTACTTAAACTTGTACAACACTACAGTAACAATACTTAAACTTGTACGACACTACAGTACTTAAACTTGTACGACACTACAGTAACAGTACTTAAACTTGTACAACACTACAGTAACAGTACTTAAACTTGTACGACACTACAGTACTTAAACTTGTACGACACTACAGTAACAGTACTTAAACTTGTACGACACTACAATACTTAAACTTGTACGACACTTACTTAAACTTGTACGACACTACAGTACTTAAACTTGTACGACACTACAGTAACAGTACTTAAACTTGTACAACACTACAGTAACAGTACTTAAACTTGTAAACTTGTACAACACTACAGTACTTAAACTTGTACGACACTAACAGTACTTAAACTTGTACGACACTACAGTAACAGTACTTAAACTTGTACGACACTACAGTAACTTAAACTTGTACGACACTACAGTACAG
>JAXRKP010000610.1:62500-97500 GCA_037039925.1 Doris montereyensis | reverse complement strand
GGAGTAATAATAGAGAGACAACTGACTTGGGAAGACGTCTTGGAAACATAAGAGCAGGACTTTTGTTGTTATCTGTTTTCATACAGGGGGGGGGGGGGGGGCGGGTCCCCCACACTTTCCTCTAGAAGAGGATGAAACTGAGAAACAGAACCAGTAAGGAGGTAAAATAATGATATTATTATTATTCCTCATCATCAGGAAACAAGAATTGCGTTGGTCAGCTATTTTGAAGAAGGCAGACACAAGGAGTATAAATATATTCACATATCCACATGATAACACTGTTTCTATTAATGCAGAACCCCCACTCTTTCCTCAGGATAAGCTATGAAAATCTAATATATGTAACTTGTAAGAAGAATTTATCTCTCAAGTCTCATTCGCGAAGTTAAGCCGAGAGGAGATGAGACCACACAGCAGAGATGTAGGGTAGGCCTCGCGGAGTGGCGAGAGTCAGAGTGAGCACCGCCAAGTGTCTAGCGGTCATGTCAGTAAAAAGATTTTGTCAGACTGTCACAGAGGATTGTGAGACGTGTGATAGGAGAGGGAATCACTATCACGGTAGGCTAGCCAAGATCACAGTCAGTCGGCCTGAGTCGGCGAAAGACAGTGAGTGAGAGCGTGATCGCGGTATGGTTTTTTTCAATGAGTCAGGTCGGCAATACATTGCGAATAGTATCGTTTAACTGTATTTCTTGTTTTCTTTCCTTCATTTATTTTAAAAGGGTTCACTCACTGTAAATTGAGGTGGTCACCTGCCCATCCGGGCTTCGCAGTACATGTAACATCGGCCTAAATTCTACGCCGACTATGCTGTTACTTTTGTGATCCACCATTCTTTCTGAAGGAGTTCCATAGTTGGGCACAGCCAAGAGGTATATTTTGAAGGAGAGCGATAGGTTTGTCTTTTTTCTTTTACTTCCTATGCAGATCCAGGCCTGTTTGTAGGCTTATATTCTTGTTTTGTCACATCCAACTTCTTTATATCTACAGCGTAAAAATTAGTTTGAGAAACTTCCACAGCCTAGGGTACAAAAATCACTTCGATAAAATTTCACAGTTTGCCGTCAAACATCACTGCTCTTCTTTAGATTCATGTGCAAAGAAGATGTAAATCAATGATTTAAAAGTTTTGACGATTATCTTCCACGGAACAATTCTTTGCTGTCTTTTAGATGGAAAATCACAAAAGTTGTGCTCACTAGCGTCTTCTCCTAGAAATCATCCCAGACTCAAAAACATTGGATCAAAACGTCACGTTTCGGTTGGATTTCATTTCCAAATTAAAATCATGATTTTATTTTTTAAAGATAGACTGGTACTTTCAGTCACGGTCCCCTTCGTGTCATTTTGTTTTCTATTAATAACACTCTGGTTTATTTGGATTATTTCAGAGATGTGTATGTTAAAATGACATTGTTTTGATAATAGGTCGGGAAAAGTTTCACTTCATGTCCTTTTTCCTGTTGGTGGTACACAAGCATTTGTTTTATTTCTAAGGGATGAACATTTATCTTTATAAACATTTCTATATCTTGATCTTGTGCATTTGAATATATAATGAATACAACCTGACTTGTTTTTAGATGCTCATGTGAGGTACTTTTGATGATAGTTGTGCTCCAAAGAGGGCTACTAACAGGACACAAAGATGGCTGATGATATGATACCAACAAGGGACACAAGTGGCAACAATAATCATGGACGAGTTGTGTCAAATGAAGGTAATTATCTTCCTTCCTTTCCTTTCTTTATCAGTTCCCATTTTACCTTCTGGTGTATGGGTTTAAGTGCCTCAAAACATCTTTCTCCAGGCTGGCCTGTCCCGGTATTTTCTGTTTCCTTTCGTGAAAATTAAGTTTCTTTGCTTTAATGCTTCTTTTTTATCTTCTTTCCACTTTCTCCGAAGTCTGATGTTTCATTTTTTCCTTGGGGTTTAGCATTGTATACTGATTTAGTTATTCTATTGTCATTCATTCTGTTTACATGCCCAAATCATCTGTGTTGATTTATTTCTATCTTAGTTTTTATGCCATCTGCTTTGGTTTGATCTCTTATTGTTGTGTTTCTGATTTTGTCTCTTTTAGTTTTCCCTACTACTCTTCTTATATATTTTGTTTCAGCTGCTTGTACTCTCCTGTATTCCCTATTGTCTAAGGTCCATGTTTCACTACCATAGAGGAGAGTAGGACAATAAACTGTGTTGTATACTGCCATTTTGGTTTTTGTTGACAAATCTTGTTTATCTATAAATGCTTTTCCCAGATGGTTATATATTGCACTTCCCTTTTGGATTCTCTGGCTGATTTCTTCTCTTAGTTTTCCCTCTGAGTTAATCATTACTCCTAGGTAATTGTAGCTTTGAACTTGTTCTAACTTTTCCATGCCCAATTTAAGATTTTGTGTTTTAGCTTCCCTAGTTACTGGTGTTGTTTTTGGGTTTTTTGCATTTACTCTCATTCCTCTTTCATTTAGTTCATTATTGAGCATACCATATACCATATTAACACTTTGACACTACTAGAGTGGGGGTTCTTGGTATTTATAGTATAAATGTAACAAAACTGACCTAGACATGTCCATTCATTGTTTTATCATTGCGTGACAGAAGGTTTTAACTCACATTTTGGGGAGAGGGCCAAATTACACACAGTTTTAAAATCACTCATTTGCATTTTATTATTTGCATATTTAGGATAAAAAAAACAAAAAAATTCTGTTTTCCATTCCAGGCCTGCAACAGCGTCGCCTTGTGTCAAAATTTGGCCGTGATGAATTGGAAGACAAATATTTACGGATGTATGAAGATCATATCATCCTTAAAAAGCATGCTCGCAAGCAAGAGGAAAAGATTAAAAAGTAGGAATATAGCTTTCTTGAGTTAATGGATCAATTGGAAGTTGTGTTTGTGTTTTTAACTCGTAGTTTAATTTTAATTTTAAATGATTAAAATTCTTTCTTGAGACATTGTCTTAATTTTGACATATAAATAATGAATATTGAAACTTTATAATTGTATTCTTATATCTTTTTGTTGTCTTTTTTTACATCAGGATGGCAACAAAGCTTCTACGTTTGGTAAACGACAAGAAAAAGTTGGAAGGAGAAGGTGAATATCTTATTGATTGTAGTATTTTGTTATGCATTTTGATTTAAGAACGTTGATGGTAATAGTTATTAAGATAAAGGTAATAATAACAAGAAAAATTACAATAATGAGGATATAATAATAATAACGATAATGATACGAGGGTGAAGTATATATTGAAAAATGAAATTTCCACCGTGTTCACAAAGGATTTAGCTTTTACTTTGTGTGAGTTGAAAAGGTAGGAAACGCTGTACACCGACTTTCATGGAGATCAAGCCATTCTTGTAATTATTTGTGGTCTATTTGTTTTAAAAAGGAAACCTGAGTAAAGAGAATTGATTTCCTGTGTCTTGTACATTTTTTAAATCGTAGACATTTGAATAAAGGTTAAGCTCTGTCTTCCCTCCCATATGAGTCAGTGTTCGTTTATGCATTTGATTTACTCCCCAGGAAAAACCATAAGAAACATCGAGACGGAAGACAAAATTGAGGAACTCGGTGCAAAAATTCGGGATTTGGAAAAACAAAATGGTCAGCTAAGGGAGAAGGTGATTTTTATTATATGTAAATGAGAAATTAAGAGACGTTTGATTTTGTTGCGAAAGAATGTTATCTATACAGTCGAAGCCGATAATTGGAATGTCATTTAATTGGAACAGCAACTTAATTGGAACGATTCCTCTGGGACAGAATTCTTTGTATGAAAATTGTGCTGTTTAATTGGAACAGCAACTTAATTGGATTCCTCTGGGACAGAATTCTTTGTATGAAAATTGTACTGTTTAATTGGAACGAAAGAATTGTACTGTTTAGTTTAATTGGAATGCCCGCCCCTTTATTGCAATGGAAAAAAGGCCAGTGTCTCAAATCGAGTCAAAAATTATGATGTCAAGGTTACTGCAGCATAAAATCCTAACATTTATCAGCTGCAAAATTTATATGGAGTGTGCGATCATTATACTTTATACACTATTTTATGCTCACACTTGATATGTTTGGATAGCGTGGTTAACTATATTGCATAGATGTGTGAAGGAGACAAGACAGGTAAGTCTTTACGTCAGATGAGAGACAATGATGCATGGCTGGTCAAAATACTGCATAGAGAAGAAATAAACACACACTTACCACTTATTGTAATCATGTACATACATGTAAAATACACTGTACAGTCATTTCGTATACGGATGCTGCCTAATCGAAATGCCACTCAATTGGAACGATTTCCATGTAAGAGTGGTGTTCCCATTAAGCGGCTTTGACTTGATTGGCATAATCAGATGTTCATTTTCATTGTTTTATGAAAGTATGATATTTACATTAGCATGACCATCCTAGAGCAAACATTTTCTTTGTGTGCTTCTTTTAGTTCTTACTGAATTTTTTTTGCTGAGAATGGCAGTTATAGGGACAATAATTTGCATATCATGACTCACTGTACACACTGGCTTGGGCAACTACAAAAATCCTTACTCTGTCACTGAGTACGACAGTTGTATAGACTCTGACTGCTGGCTTACTTCATGAAGTCTGTCACCCAAATCTGATTGGGATTGGCTTGGAAGGAGACGCAATGAGTTTTCTATTTATAACATTTCCCCCAACTGCTGCCAGATGTCACAGACAATGTGGCAACAAGACAATGGAGTTGTGCAAAGTATAAACTTTCTCTTTGACTTACTCCACATAGCTGGCAGTCTGTCCATAAACTACATTGATTTATATGTTATTGATTTATATGTTATTGATTTATATGTTATTGATTTATATGTTATTGATTTATATGTTATTGATTTATAAAAATGTTATTTCCTGTGTCAGACTGGCGTCTGAAAAAAATATTACTTATTAATGGCAGTAAAACAAATAATTGATGACTTTTTTTCTTAATGTAATTATACGTGATGTTTCTGTTTCTCATGCAGCTGATGTTAACCAAACAACAATTGGCATCTGTTGGAAGCAAACGGGGAACATACCCCCATGTCCATGCCAGAATAAATACTGTGAGTAGATTTAAGTAGCTAGCATTTTTTCTCTCTATGAAATCACATTTTAAATTATCTTAGACACTTGAGTGTGAGAATGCAATTTTACATTAAAAGTATAATTTATTGATGGAATAGAATGAAGTGTTTGCTGGTCTGAAATATTATGCTGGGAAACTATGTGTGCATAGTAATATGCACAATAAGTTGCAGGCATTTGGAGGATAGATATTTATAAAAGAAGAAATATATATCATACAAACAGGATTTTTTTTTTTGTCTTTCTTTCTTCTTTCCTTTCTCCTTTATGTTTTTCTTCTGACATTACACTGTGCGATACCTTAATTAGTGTTTAAATCTAGATTCTAGATATTTCTCGTTTATTGTCTGATGAAGGGTTATACCTGAAAAATTACGTGTTTGTTCCGGTTTTTTGGGTGGAGTTTTTCACTTTTGACTTCATTCCCCTGTGACTCCTGTGTATTACATACAAACAGGTATGAGATAATGATAAAAGGATATAATACAGTTCTATAAAAGGCATGTATGATATCTAAAATTTGACCTCAACCCCGGATTCTTTCCTTTCAGGGCCTGCCACCTGGCAAGCACGTGACGCAAACTGTCCAGGTGGATCCCAGAATCACTAAGAATTTACGGGTCATGGGACCAGCAACGGCAGATTTTCATCAAACCAAAAGGTACTTGGCTCTTGGGGCTATTGTGGGGTTTTGTGGGTCTATCATGGGGTTTTGTGGGTCTGTTGTGGGGTTTTGTGGGTCTATCATGGGGTTTTGTGGGTCAATCATGGGTTTTGTGGGTCTATTGTGGGGTTTTGTGGGTCTTTCATGGGGTTTTGTGGGTCTGTTGTGGGGTTTTGTGGGTCTATCATGGGGTTTTGTGGGTCTATCATGGGGTTTTGTGGGTCTGTTGTGGGGTTTTGTGAGTCTCTCTATCTCTCTCTCTCGCTCTCAATACCGATGTACTGTCGTGAAATATTTGTATGAAATTTCTCCTCCATTTATTAATTTTCTTGTCCATGGCATCTTTGTCAGTTCTCCTGCCCCTCGTTATGGTCACAGTCTCCTTGAGTCTACCAGAGTTGAAAAGAATAAACTGTAAGTAAACGTTTGTCTCCTGTTTAAGTTAGGTCTAGTGCGTGTGAGTCATGCATGATGGTACGGCTGATTTTAGGGAAAGTAATTCAGATTAAAGGGAAACTAAGGTAGATTAAAAGGAAAGTAATTCAGATTAAAGGGAAACTAAGGTAGAATGAATTGAAAAATGGTACATTAAAGGGAAAAAAAGGCAAAAAGAGAAAAAGAAAGTTAAAATTTATGTGAATGAAAGGCAAATTAAAGGGAGAGAAAGGCAAATGAAAGAGAAAGAAAGGCAAAAAAGCGTATCAAAGTTAAAATTCATGCGAAAGAAAGACAAATGAAAAAGGCGAAAGGCAAATTATTTAAAAGGAGAGAAATGCAAATTAAAGGGAAAGAAAGGCACATGAAAAGGAGAGAAAGGCAAATTATTTAAAAGGAGAGAAAAGCAAATTAAAGAGAAAGAAAGACAAATATTAAAGGGTAAGGAATGCAAATTGAAGGGAAAGAAAGACAAATATTAAAGGTAAGGAACGCAAATTAAAGGGAAAGAAAGACAAATATTAAAGGGTAAGGAATGCAAATTGAAGGAAATTGAAGGGAATTGGGGGTGAAGGTGTGGCTAGATTATTAGGATGGGGAGAAAACAATATTTACAAGTTTTGTATTTATAAGAACAGTATTTTGATCCATAAAACGCTCCTTTTTATGTTGCGTGACCCATCATCACATCTCTGAATGCATTTGTTTATAGTAGATATTTGGTGGGATTCTTATGAGCGTATGCAATGAACTTTCTCACGGTATCCGCACTTTATCCACAGGGAGGAGCAGGTAGCGTCCATGGGGAACAGATCCACCTGTATGAGATGGAGGTTGAAAACCTGAAGGAGCAGATGAAGTTAAAAGAGGCAGAATTTGACGAGGACATACTCAAAATCAAACAGCAAATCACGTCAGAGCAAAAGTGAGAGTTTGTGTTGATGTAGTCGCTTTCAGACCAATGCAGCCCCCTTAGAGTTTGTCAGTTTCTGTACTGTAACGTTGAAGGGTTAAACACAGCCTCCTTCATATAACTAGCTAAGGAGATGTGTTTGATCTGCTGTCAACACCGTTCATAAGATGAAAAAGAGGATTGCAGGAAAGTAAGTCAACACCGTTCATAAGATGAAGAGAATTGTAAAAAGTAAGTCAACACCGTTCATAAGATGAAGAGAATTGTAGAAATGTAAGTCAACACCGTTCATAAGATGAAGAGAATTGTAGAAATGTAAGTCAACACCGTTCATAAGATGAAGAGAATTGTAGAAATGTAAGTCAACACCGTTCATAAGATGAAGAGAATTGTAGAAATGTAAGTCAACACCGTTCATAAGATGAAGAGAATTGTAGAAATGTAAGTCAACACCGTTCATAAGATGAAAGAGAATTGTAAGTCAGAAAGATGAAGAGAATTGTAGAAATGTAAGTCAACACCGTTCATAAGATGAAGAGAATTGTAGAAATGTAAGTCAACACCGTTCATAAGATGAAGAAATTGTAGAAATGTAAGTCATTCATAAGATAAAAAGAAATTGTAGAAATGTAAGTCAACACCGTTCATAAGATGAAAAAGAGATTGTAAAAAGAGAACACCGTTCATAAGATGAAGAAATTGTAGAAATGTAAACACCGTTCATAAGATGAAGACAATTGTAGAAATGTAAGTCAACACCGTTCATAAGAATAAGAAAGAGAATTGTAGAAATGTAAGTCAACACCGTTCATAAGATGAAGAGAATTGTAGAAATGTAAGTCAACACCGCTCAAAAGATGAAAAAGAGAATTGTAGAAAAGTAAGTCAACACCGCTCAAAAGATGAAAAAGAGAATTGTAGAAAACACCGTTCATAAGATGAAAAAGAGAATTGTAGAAATGTAAGTCAAAACCGTTCATAAGATGAAGAGAATTGAAAAATGTAAGTCAATTCAAAAGATGAAAAAGAAAAAAAAGATGAAAAAGAGAATTGTAGAAATGTAAGTCAACACCGTTCAAAAGATGAAAAATGAGAATTGTAGAGAAGTAAGTCAACACCGTTCAAAAGATGAAAAAGAGAATTGTAGAAAAGTAAGTCAACACCGTTCAAAAGATGAAAAAGAGAATTGTAGAAATGTAAGTCAACACCGTTCAAAAGATGAAAAAGAGAATTGTAGAAAAGTAAGTCAACACCGTTCAAAAGATGAAAAAGAGAATTGTAACACCTTTCAGAAAAGTAAGTCAACACCGTTCAAAAGATGAAAAAGAGAATTGTAGAAAAGTAAGTCAACACCGTTCAAAAGATGAAAAAGAGAATTGTAGAAAAGTAAGTCAACACCGTTCAAAAGATGAAAAAGAGAATTGTAGAAAAAAGAGAATTGTAAGTCAACACCGTTCAAAAGATGAAAAAGAGAATTGTAGAAAAGTAAGTCAGCACCGTTCAAAAGATGAAAAAGAGAATTGTAGAAAAGTAAGTCAACACCGTTCAAAAGATGAAAAAGAGAATTGTAGAAAAGTAAGTCAACACCTTTCCTTGTGTCCGTTTAATTAAGTCTTAACTCACTCATCCCCAGATCTAGGATTCCAGGTTGTTGACTCAGCCTAGGGATTTTTACCACTTTGTTTTAACTTGACAGATCTAGAAGTGACGAGACTAATTTTAGTTATTTTCTATAGAGGAAGTGGGATGTCGGTGGCCAAGTGGTTAGGCTGCTGGACTTGGGATCATGAAGTCCCGGGTTTGAATCCTAACAAAGATAGATGAGTTGGGAAAATGCCTGTTAAGTGCCTTTCCCAAGAAACATAACGTCGGGCTAGGAATTGAACTCGGGCGTCGTGATTCTAAGTCAGGCAGCCTAACCACTCGCCATCAATGCCACCATCATTCTTCCTCCCTCTCTGATATTCTTTCTCCCTCTGTGATATTCTTTCTCCCTCTCTGATATTCTTTCTCCCTCTGATATTCTTTCTCCCTCTCTGATATTCTTTCTCCCTCTCTGGTATTCTTTCTCCCTCTCTGATATTCTTTCTCCCTCTCTGATATTCTTCCTCTCTCTCTGATATTCTTTCTCCCTCTCTGACATCTACGTAAGGTTCAGTTGTGTAGTGAGAATCCCTACTCATATTTTCAGAGTCAACCTTCAAGAGAACATAGACATGATCAAACTACAAAGGGAGGTGAAGGAGAAATCCACTATGCTCATAGCCCTGCAGGACAAATACCAACACCTGGAGGAGGTAAGTACTATCTTAGTTTCATTCATCGTCAGTCCTATACAAGCTTGTGTTTATATGTTTTGCTTTTTTTTTTTACATTCATCAATACATTTCTATAGTGATGAATCACCAAATCTCTGGCTCCGTTTTTCTTTCATTTGACAGAGTAGCCGAGCCGTCAAACAAAGCCATGACCAGATCCTACGGGAAATGGAGCACTTGAACCTCCAGTTCCAGGAAGAGCAGAACAGAAATCTTGGTCTGCAGAACGAGTTGAAACAAGTGTCCACGAACCAAAAGAAGGCTTTAGAAGTAGGTCACAGTGCCAGATGGCGTTAGGAAGCATTTACACCAGTGTGCTAACATATTGGCCAAAGTCAAACTTAGGTCACAGTGGAACTGATTCCTTTTAACACTCCTCATCCTATGATCCAAAAAAATGCGCCGAGGCATTTCTGAGTTATAATCGACACAGTTTTAAGGAGGGGAGGGGGAGCATGTTTTTTTAAAATAATTTGATATAGATAATTTTAACCATTACCATTGTACTTGGCATGTCTAAATTAGCTGAAAAAGATATTTAAAAACAAAATTATCATATGGTTGCCATGGGAATGCCACCATCTTGAATTTCATTAAAAATAACAACTTCATTTCAAATAGGCTTTTCAGTTATAAACAAAATTGCCTATAACTTTGCACCCATGTTATTTGGTTCAATATCTAGCCGCACCGAGCAGCTTTTTTGGATGAAGGAAAAGTTTTTCATTTTATGAATTTTTTAAATGCATATAGCAACCTTTCCAATTTTTGGCAAATTTAGTCACAAAAAAATGCCTTTTGCAAAAATATGAAGAGATATTGAAAAAAGCTACCAGATGAAATTAAAATTTCTTTTTATAGATGTTATATACCAAATTTGGGGCCAATCGGACAATAAATAAAAAAGTAGATCGCATATCACTGTCAAAAAGTAACATTTTGAGAAAATCGCATTGTTAACAATTTTTTCCATTATTTTAATGTTTTTTTCGCATTTAACCTATGAAACAATAATATAATACTTTGAAACATCATACAATCGTGAGAGACTATCAAATACTTCATGTCAACCCTATTTCAACTGCTCCAGATCCCTTATACTCATGACGGATGGCATTTTCTTATAACAGGGAATATTTCCCATATTTCCCATAAAATTCGGCGATCTTAAATAATATTTACAAGAATTCATCAAAAAGTAGATTCTTCAGATAGCATACTTTGTAGTAATTAAAATGAGTACCAACTTCATGTACCATAGACAGAATTTCCGGCTTTTATCGTACAGCGATACAAAAATCATATAAACTGGAAGAATCGATACTGAGCATTTGTTATGGTATGAATGTCAAGGGAATGAACTGCTCCATCCAGTAGTGTAATAGAAGAGTTTTGTCCCATTTGTGGTAAAACTGCCTTCTGAGTTACTGAAATGAATTAAATTGAATCTGAGTTATTGAAATGAATTAAATTGAATCTGAGTTATTGAAATGAATTAAATTGAATCTGAGTTATTGAAATGAATTAAATTGAATCTGAGTTATTGAAATGAATTAAATTGAATCTGAGTTATTGAAATGAATTAAATTGAATCTGAGTTATTGAAATGAATTAAATTGAATCTGAGTTATTGAAATGAGTTAAATTGAATCTGAGTTATTGAATTGAATTAAATTGAATCTGAGTTATTGAAATGAAAGAAAAGGACAAGTTTATTCCAGTTTACCTTTATCTCAGAACAAATGTGGCTATTTTATCATGGTTCTGTCTTTTCTTTTTCTTTTCTTCTTTTTTTTCTTTTTTTCTTTTCCAGCTACAAGAGCAAGTGAGCGACTTGCAGAAAGAGTGTGAAATCTTACGTGAAGCGAATGAGAAGCTGGTGACAAGGTTAGTATCTTTTGTGCATAAATATAATGTATAAATATGTACCTGCCATTGTGTGGTTTGTTTATAGTTTGCTCAGCATTAGTAGCCTAATGGAGTTCTTTTAACAACAGCACCTTAACCCCTACACACACACACACACACACACACACACACACACACACACAGATATGCATATGATTGCTTACACACTTATAGTCATGTCACCAACCAACAATGTCACAAATGAAAAGAGATGGAGAGAGAGAGAGAAAGAAAGAAAAAAAACAGGATTCAATCGTCATGGTAAAAAGAGTAAAAGTTCCTTCAAAGCCATATTGACCCAAAGAGCCGGACATTATCCTAGTTTCTATAGAACAGAAGTGGAGCAGGTGATATTACATCTCCTGCAGGACAGGATGCTAGTTTTTCTCAGGTCTTACTCTCCAGCCGATACTGATTCTCATTTGCACCTGGGTCAAGTGGGAAAATAAGTCTTATAAGTCTTAGTGTCTTTCCCAAGGAATTGACACTATACAGGACCTATTATTATCGGGATTTGCACTCAAGGACTTTACCATCAAATACAGCACCCTAGCATCTAGGTTACTGAACCCACAATCATACGACTTCTGTGCAATATTTTGCTTTTGCTTGGAAACTGAACTCACAATCATATGACATCTATGGAATGTTTTGCTTTTGCTTGGAAACTGAACCCACAATCATACGACATCCGAATATTTCCTTTTGCTTGGAAACTGAACAATGTTTTGCTTTTGCTTGGAAACTGAACCCACAATCATACGACATCTGTGGAATATTTTGCTTTTGCTTGGAAACTGAACCCACAATCATACGACTTCTGTGCAATGTTTTGCTTTTGCTTGGAAAGACATAACAAGAGTAATGATAAAGCCAATAAAATTCCTAGATACATACCAATAACAATATCTGTTTTATACACATGTTTTATACACATGTACACTTAACAAAATCTGTTTTATACACATGAGTACACATAACAATATCTGTTTTATACACATGAGTACACTTAACAATATCTGTTTTATACACATGAGTACACTTAACAATATCTGTTTTATACACATGAGTACACTTAACAATATCTGTTTTATACACATGAGTACACTTAACAATATCTGTTTTATACACATGAGTACACATAACAATATCTGTTTTATACACATGAGTACACATAACAATATCTGTTTTATACACATGAGTACACATAACAATATCTGTTTTATACACATGAGGACACTTAACAATATCTGTTTTATACACACGAGGACACTAATGTATACGTTTTTGTTTTTAGGCTTGTGTGTTATTACTTGTTCTTACACCTTGTGTGTAATTACTTGTTCTTACACCTTGTGTGTAATTACTTGTTCTTACACCTTGTGTGTAATTACTTGTTCTTACACCTTGTGTGTAATTTCTTGTTCTTACACCCTATGTGTACTTTCTTGTTCTTACACCTTGTGTGTAAGTTCTTGTTCTTACACCTTGTGTGTAATTACTTGTTCTTACACCTTGTGTGTAATTACTTACACCTTGTGTGTAATTATTTGTTCTTACACTTTCTTGCACCTAATGTGTAATTTCTTGTTCTTACACCTAGTGTGTAATTTCTTGTTCTTACACCTAATGTGTAATTTCTTGTTCTTACATTAATGTGTAATTTCTTATTCTTACACCTAATGTGTAATTTTTTGTTCTTACACCTAATGTATAATTTCTTGTTTTTACACCTAATTTGTAATTTCTTGTTCTTATGCCTAATGTGTAATTTCTTGTTCTTACACCTATTGTGTAATTTCTTGTTCTTACACCTAATGTGTAATTTCTTGTTCTTACACCTTGTGTGTAATTACTTGTTCTTACACCTAATATGTAATTTCTTGTTCTTACACCTAATGTGTAATTTCTTGTTCTTACACCTAATGTGTAATTTCTTGTTATTTCTTCTTCATACACCTTTTGTGTAATTACTTGTTCTTACACCTTTTGTGTAATTTCTTGTTCTTACACCTAATGTGTAATTTCTTGTTCTTACACTTTCTGTTTAATTTCTTGTTCTTACACTTACTGTGTAATTACTTGTTCTTACACCTTGTGTGTAATTTCTCATTCTTACATCTTGTGTGTACTTTCTTGTTCTTACAACTAATGTGTACTTTCTTGTTCTTACACCTAATTTGTAATTTCTTGTTCTTACACCTAATGTGTAATTTCTTGTTCTTACACCTAATGTGTAGTTTCTTGTTCTTACACCTAATGTGTAATTTCTTTTTCTTACACCTAATGTGTAATTTTTTGTTCTTACACCTAATGTGTAATTTCTTGTTTTTACACCTCATGTGTAATTTCTTGTTCTTACACACAATATGTAATTTTCTGTTTTTACATTAATGTGTACTTTCTTGTTCTTACACATAATATATAATTTCTTATTCTTACACATAATATATCATTTCTTATTCTTACACATAATATATCATTTCTTATTCTTACACATAATATATAATTTCTTATTCTTACACATAATATGTAATTTCCTTGTTTTTACACATAATATATAATTTCTTATTCTTACACATAAAATATAATTTCTTATTTTACACATAAATGTAATTTCTTATTCTTACACATAATATATAATTTCTTGTTCTTACACATAATATACAATTTATTATTCTTACACATAATATATAATTTGTTATTCTTACACCTAATGTATAATTTCTTGTTCTTACACATAATATATAATTTTTTGTTCTTACACATAATATATAATTTCTTATTCTTACACATAATATATAATTTCTTATTTTTACCATAATATATAATTTCTTATTCTTACACATAACATATAATTTCTTTTTCTTACACATTATTAATATAATTTCTTGTTCTTACACATAATATATAATTTCTTGTTCTTACACATAATATATAATTTCTTATTCTTACACAAATATAATTTCTTATTCTTAAACATAATATATAATTTATTGTTCTTACACATAATATATAATTTGTTGTTCTTACATATAATATATAATTTCTTGTTCTTACACATAATATATAATTTTTTATTCTAACACATAATATATAATTTCTTATTCTTCCACATAATATGTAATATCTGTTCTTATACATAATATATAATTTCTTGTCCTTACATATAATATATAATTTCTAATTCTTACACATAATATATAATTTCTTGTTCTTACACATAATATATAATTTCTTGTTCTTACACCCATAATATATAATTTCTTCCATTTGAAATGCTTACACTCCTGTGTAAAGTGTAATTTTTTTTTGCCCATTTTGATCTGGACACATAATATATAATTTCTTATTCTTAACACATAATATATAATTTTTTATTCTTACACATAATATATCATTTCTTATTCTTATAAACTAATATGCATAATTTCTTATTCTTAGAGAGAAAAGAAGTATATTCATTTAGAGAGAGAGAAAAGAAGTTATTCTTACACATAATTTAAGATTTCTTGTTCTTACAGATAATATATAATTTATTATTCTTACACATAATATATAATTTCTTGTTCTTACAGATAATATATATTCAGGGTTAGGGAGAGAGTAATTTCTCAGGGTTCTGTAATTGATTTTATTCAGAGTTAGAGAGAGCCTTTGATCTCGAGAGGAGAGAGAGAGTGAGAGAAAGAAAAGAAAATGCCAGAGTTGAGAAGTCAGAAGTATATTCAGCTTTAAGGAAGAGACCCTGAAGTATATTCAGATCTAGGAGAGAAAGGCAGCATTTCAGAGTTGAGAGAGAGAGATCGAAGTATATTCAGAGTTAGAGAGAGATAAAGAAGTATTTCATTAGAAACAACGTATTTAAGTTAGAAAAACTTGCCTCCTTTCCTTAGAGAGAGAGAGAAAGAAGTCCTTCAGTTAGGAGGAGAGAAAGGTTATTCAGGGGGAGGAAAGAAGTATATTCAGAGTTAGAGAGAGAGAGAGAAAGAAGTATATTCAGGGTTAGAGAGAGCCATTGAAAGAGTATATTCAGGGTTAGAGAGAGAGAAAGAAGTATATTCAGGGTTAGAGAGAGAGAAAGAAGTATATTCAGGGTTAGAGAGAGAAAGAAGTATATTCAGGGTTACAGAGAGAAAGAAGTATATTCAGGGTTAGAGAGAGAGAAAGAATATTCAGAGTTAGAGAGAGAGAGAGAAAGAAGTATATTCAGGGTTAGAGAGAGAAAAAGAAGTATATTCAGGGTTAGAGTATATTCAGGGTTAGAGAGAGAGAAAGAAGTATATTCAGGGTTAGAGAGAGAGGGTTAGAGAGAAAAGAAGTATATTCAGGGTTAGAGAGAGAAAGAAGTATATTCAGGGTTAGAGAGAGAGAAAGAAGTATATTCAGGGTTAGAGAGAGAGAAAGAAGCCGTATATTCAGGGTTAGAGAGAGAGAGAAAAGAAGTATATTCAGGGTTAGAGAGAAAGAAGTGTATTCAGGGTTAGAAAGAAGAAGTATATTCAGGGTTAGAGAGAGAGAGAAAGAAGAAGTATATTCAGGGTTAGAGAGAGAGAAAGTATATTCAGGGTTAGAGAAGAAGTGTATTCAGGGTTAGAGAGAGAAAAGAAGTATATTCAGGGTTAGAGAGAGAAAGAAGTATATTCAGGGTTAGAGAGAGAAAAAGATATTCAGGGTTAGTAGAAAGAAGTATATTCAGGGTTAGGGTTAGAGAGAGAGAGAGAAAGAAGTATATTCAGGGTTAGAGAGAGAAGAAGTGTATTCAAGAGAGAGAGAGAAAGTGATTCAGGGTTAGAAGAAGTATATTCAGGGTTAGAGAGAGATAAAGAAGTATATTCAGGGTTAGAGAGAGAAAAGAAGTATATCAGGGTCAGGGTTAGAGAGAGAGAAAGAAGTATATTCAGGGTTAGAGAGAGAAAGAAGTATATTCAGGGTTAGAGAGATAAAAAGCTGTATATTCAGGGTTAGATATTCAGGGTTAGAGAGAGAGAGAGAAAGAAGTATATTCAGGGTTAGAGAGAGAGAAAAGAAGTATATTCAGGGTTAGAGAGAGAGAGAAAGAAGTATATTCAGGGTTAGAGAGAGAAAGCAGTGTATTCAGAGTTACAGAGAGAAAAGAAGTATATTCAGGATTAGTGAGAGAAAAAGCAGTATATTCAGGGTAAGAGATAGAAAGAAACATTAATATATTAATTTTGATTAATTTTCTGCCCCTATCTTTTTTTATTACATTTTCTGGCCTAAACAAATGTACTTTCACTCATATTATCATGAAAAAAATATTCAGCAATTGAAGGGGTCATTTCAATAGCGTGCCTATGTCCATTTTCATGAAACACAAGATAGAGAGACAATTCTAGGGAATAAAAAGGAAATCATGCTTCATGAAAAGTGTGAAAATGATAAGATCAAAATACATCACGTTTACAGCCGTTTGAAACTTGTAATCCCAAAAGCCAACTGTGCCAAAGTCCATAGTTTTTGGCATTTTTTTCTAAATGACGTAATTGTGACTTAGGCTTACTATTGAAATGACCCCTTCAATTGTCATGAGTCTTTCAAAAATATCACAAAATATCAAATCCAATATTTTGGGCCCAGTTGCCTCCCTTATCTCTTTCCGCCCGGAGTGACGTCTCAGCCGTTAATGCGATTTTCTCAATTCTGCAGGAAGAACGAGTCAGTCATCCATTCAATTTCCGACCTCCACTCATATTTTAAGTGCTGGTAATCGATACCTAGGACCTCATTTTGTTAGGAGATAGCTTTGTGCTATTTTTTTAGACTCTTCTCTTCCGGTCTAGTTTTGTTTTTACACTGCCAAAGCGTTTCCAGCTGTCAACATTGGAAGTTCACAAGATTTCAACTAGAGATATGGCTGAGAGACCATCAAGGCAACCTCATCTGTTTGATGTAACGCAGGCTAGTGCTCTTGTGGATGAAATGACAGATGTCAGGGAGATTGATGGTGATGTCAGTAACTTGTATCAGGAGATGATTATCCAAATCAGTCAACAAGTAGTGATGAATCCACCGATCTAGCCATAGTGTTGGTCTAGATGTAGATCCAGACATCCCCTCTACCTCATATGGTTTTATGACTAAAATAAATAGATGTAGACCAATTCCTATTACTACAAGAAGAGATAGATCTGGAACTAAAATCAGAATTCAAAAAAGAGTGGATCTCAATAGATCAGAACTAAAATCAGAATCTGAAAAGACTGGACTAAAGATCTGGAACTAAAATCAGAATTTAAAAGATCTGGATCTCTTCAAATTTGAAAAGACTGGATCTCTTCAATAGATCTAGAACTAAAATCAGATCTAGAACTAAAATCAGAATTTGAAAAGATCTAGACTGGATCTCTTCAAATCTAGAACTAAAATCAGAATTTGAAAAGACTGGGTGGGTGAGCCAAACTCTCGGTTTAACGATTCAACCCAAACGCTATGTGGGCGTGAAGCCCCAAAAAGTTATATTTTTACCTGCTTGTTGAAGTTTTAATATATTCATACAAGAAAAGTTTATCAAATAAATGTCCTCATGTTGTACATCAATTGAAAGCTAATTGGTTTGCTCCATTATGATAACCATTTGGATTACATCAATCAACATTTTCAAAAGATTTGATGAAAATAAAACTGAAGGTAAAGGAATTTTTTCCTACCCCCACCCTCTATAGGCATGCAAATCACCCCAATCACTGTTTAAGGGGGGGGGGGGGGGGGGCAACTGAAGTGATTTTTGTGGCTTTTGACTTAAGGTTTTTGCTTTTAGTATGTACATGAGTAACTGTCAAAATACAGTCATCCTATATCGTTGAAAAATTTGTAGCGTCCTAGGTTGCCATAGAAATGGCTGCCATCTTGGATTTTGACCCAATTTTCAAAATCTATCTCCTCCCTTAGTCCTGAATAAAATCACTCAAAACCTGTGCAGATCGACTTTTCCATTCAATGTCTAAAGAATGACGTCAGGTTTTTTTGATATTTTATATCTATTTTTTTTATGAATTTTTGAAAATACATTGTGTTGTGAATGTACAAAAACGGCATTTTTATTACAAAAAAATGATTTCTTAAAAAGTTTATAATAATTTTTTTTAAACGATGTCATACTATTAACATTGACAAGAGGAACCTGTGTGCCAAATACAATACAAATCGTTCGGTAAATGGCGGAGGAGATAGAATTTTAGTGTGGAAAAACTACATTTCGAGAAAAATGCAAGTAAAAAACTCAAAAGAAAATAACACAAAACAAACGCTTCAGACAAATTTCCCTTGTAGCAGCCCCCTTACTCTTTCGACAGTCTCTGACATTATTACTAATGTAAAGAGGATTATAAATCTAGGTTTAGATGTGCACTGTTGTGAAAACAAATGTCAAAATGACCAGTTTTCTTTTTTTCCTCTCTATCCTATGCTTGTGCGCGTGTTTACATACGCACTGACGCAATCAGCGATGTCGGCAGAAGCCAGGTGACTTTGGTGTTGCCCCATTTGGCGATTAGCCGCCAATGTACGGGTTTTTACTGCCATTTTCTCAGTCAGTGTCGGGGTAATTTACGTCAAAAGTTTGACTGTTTTTACCTACCCTTGCGTGCAAAATATTTTTTTTTTAAAAGATTATACGTCTTATGGCCATTTTTCTGCCATAAACTTGTAGATAAATGATCGTTCTACCGGAATATGCAAAGGACAGAAAATCAACCTTTCAGTCCCAAACTCGCCAGTCCAGGTGGAAGGAAATTTATTTCCCTTCAATCTGATACCAAATATGCTGACTTGTTGCTTATTTTAATATATATATGGTCAACTTTAGACATTCGGGTAGAAATTTCACACCACTCCAAAAAGTTGATTCTCACACAAACTGAGGGACACCGGGTGTTTGATTCTGGGTGGGAAGAGTTAAGAAGCTCAATTGGGGAATGTGACAAAATTTTTATGAAAACATCTGTCACTGCAAGTGTATGTGAATTTCAGTCCTCAATTAACGTAATAGTCGGAAATAGCTTGCACGTGAGCATGATAATGTGGTTGCACCAGTCTCTCTCTGATATTGATTTTTACTTAAATGTAAAAATATGAATTATGAACACACAGGAGAGATGGAGAAACAAAAGATTAAAGAAGAAAAATTGATGGCCAATGACCAACAATGGACCAGAGTAAAAAGGGGAATGGAAGGGGGAAGCAACAACAAATTGATGGGGTCAGTTGAAGAATGGGCCTATGTCCATTTTCGTGAAAAACGAGACTGAGAGACAATCATAAGGAATAAAAGGAAATCATGCTTGCTGAGAAGTGTGAAAATGATATGATCAAAATATATCACATTTATAACGCTTTGAAACTTGTCATTGCCGTAGCTAACAGTGACAAAGTCCATTGTTTTTGGCATTTTTCTCTAAATGGTGTAATTGTGACCCCTTCAATTGTCTTTAATATCAGGGCTTTACATATACACTAATAGTGCTTTATTGTTTTGCTTCAAGATTCTCACGAGAAACTTCAAACTGAGCACAGAGAGTTGCAGATTGAATATTTCAGCTTGAAGGAACAGATGGATGATCTCAATGAGAAAATGAAATTTTTCACCAAGGTCTGTGTCATTCCACGTGACTTCACTTTCAAATTGTCGATATGTTAGAGAGAATATTTTTACCCATGACTTGGAGCAATCAATTAGTGCCTTTCTGTAAGTCTAGATGAGATGTTTACCGTTTAGTCGAAATCCGAATTTGAGATTGAATCAACGTCATTGAATATTATGTACGTTGGACAGGTAGGGGGCTTGGGATAATAATGAATGAAAAATCTTACTTCAAAATGTCAGAGTATTGTGGGGGTTTTTTTTTATTTTCATAGATGCTCTTTTGTTATTGTAATTCATTTATTTTCTTCCTTTTAAAAATTTGGATTAATGACATGTAGTTGTTTTCATGTAAACAAAATAAAAGCGTGGGAAACTTATGCAAGTCTATAACTACAAGGTATGATCCAGGATATTCCTTTAGATTTGTGCACTGTGTTGTATGCAAATGTTTTTTTTGTTTCCAGGAGAGCACAGTCGACTTCACAGAGATAGAGGAAGCTTTGGTTCTTATCAAACAGAAGAAACAACGGGAGAAGGATCCTCCTGACTTCCTCCAATCTGTCGATGATGAACTTAACAAAGGTAACGGGACATGTCAAAGTCTTTACAGCGTTTAAACCGACAAAACACCGAAAGTTTAAAGTGACAGAAACAGACAGGCCCAAAACACCCGCTGAAAGTTTAAAGTGACAGAAACCAACGCCTGCCGATACAGGCCCACATTGTTCAAGCTGACAGAAACAACGCCTGCCGAAAGGCCCACATTGTTCAAGCTGACAGAAACCAACGCCTGCCGATACAGGCCCACATTGTTCAAGCTGACAGAAACCAACGCCTGCCGATACAGGCCCACATTGTTCAAGCTGACAGAAACCAACGCCTGCCGATACAGGCCCACATTGTTCAAGCTGACAGAAACCAACGCCTGCCGATACAGGCCCACATTGTTCAAGCTGACAGAAACCAACGCCTGCCGATACAGGCCCACATTGTTCAAGCTGACAGAAACCAACGCCTGATACAGGCCCACATTGTTCAAGCTGACAGAAACCAACGCCTCCGATTTGTTCAAGCTGACAGAAAGTGACAAGTGACACACCTCTTTTATGTTAGCTCTAATTGGTCACATAAATGATGCTATTGTTCTAAATTTAGAAAAGACTACAAGATTAAAGGTCATGGCAGCATCACGTGACCAACTGACGGTAGTGGCGCAAAAGGCCGATCCGCATTGTTTTGTGAAGTCAGCTGGCAGGAAGTCAGAAAAATATGAACAAACCGGGTTGCCACAGCAGAGAGGAAGTTGAACGTCCAAAGCAAGATGGGCGCTGCTTAATGTGAGCACGAAAGGGTTAAGGAGCATAGTTAGCTTGCTTGGTAGTGGATTCTCATTTCATGGCGAGGTGACTGCTGTCAATGCAGAGGTTGTTGATTCAATTCTATTGATGTCGAAAGATTTTTTTCGGTCTGTTTCTATGTATTTGTCTTGTCTTTGTTCCTATGGGGCTTTGATATTATTTCATGTCATTATTCATCACTTTGACATACCTCTTGCCTCATTGTTTGTCTTTACATTTATAGATCTATGGTAGGCCTTCACCCTAGTGGCACGCTCTCTGTGACTTGTAGGTTGATGTGAGTTGTGGTTTTCATAGAGACATCTGTGACTTGTAGGTTGATTGAGTTGTGGTTTTCATAGAGACATCTGTGACTTGTAGGTTGATTGAGTTGTGGTTTTCATAGAGACATCTGTGACTTGTGTGTTGATTGAGTTGTGGTTTTCATAGAGACATCTGTGACTTGTAGGTTGATTGAGTTGTGGTTTTCATAGAGACATCTGTGACTTGTGTGTTGATTGAGTTGTGGTTTTCATAGAGAGATCTGTGACTTGTAGGTTGATTGAGTTGTGGTTTTCATGGAGAGATTTTTGGATGGCTAGTGTATCCAATCCAGTCTTCCTGATGACACAAGGACGGTGAACCACAGGTTTCTGTTGCGGTCCTCCGGCCTCCTGACCGTGTAAGTGTCATGGTTACCATTTCAGGGACTCTTCCAAGGCTGTGAAAGTGTCATGGTTACCATTTCAGGGACTCTTCCAAGGCTGTGAAAGTGTCATGGTTACCATTTCAGGGGCTCTTCCAAGGCTGTGAAAGTGTCATGGTTACCATTTTAGGGGCTCTTCCAAGGCTGTGAAAGTATCATGGTCACCATTTCAGGGGCTCTTCCAAGACTGTGAAAGTGTCATGGTTACCATTTCAGGGGCTCTTCCAAGGCTGTGAAAGTATCATGGTCACCATTTCAGGGGCTCTTCCAAGGCTGTGAAAGTGTCATGGTTACCATTTCAGGGGCTCTTCCAAGGCTGTGAAAGTGTCATGGTTACCATTTCAGGGGCTCTTCCAAGGCTGTGAAAGTGTCATGGTTACCATTTCAGGGGCTTTTCCAAGGCTCTACAGTCAACAAGCCCATTGTAAAGAAGGAAACAAAACAAGAAATACCCATCTTGATTGCTGCTGGGTTTTTTGTTTTTTTTTATTTTTAGTTTTTGTTTAGTTTTGTTTTTTATTGTTACTGTTACTTAGAGTCTAGACAGATATATATCTGATACAATTTTAAAAACATGCACGCCTACCTACTCAAAGTGTAGTCAAGTCTGCAGATTTTATTCGGCAACGTTTGTTGCTGAAATTTTGCAGTTTGGAACAATTATTTTTACTGTTGAATACATGCCCTTCAAATTATACAAAATGAATTGTTTCGACACCGAATAATTCTGGATGTGAGTTTGAAGTTTTGTTTATGTTTCAGATGTAGGACTGACGTTGTCAGTGAGTGATTTTTACATGTGTATATTGTGTCTCTCTTTACCTGTCTTCATAAATGGCCCGCTGTGTGTGGCTTTATCAAGACTTTGCGGGTTATCTTTTAGTGTGTATATATGTATATGTATATTTCTATTTGTAAAAGATCACAAGAGAGCACTGCTAGAGCTGCAAGCCGAGTACGCTGAAACTGTGCATGAGTTGGAGAAGACACGCAACATGCTGGTGGTACAACACAAGATTAACAAGGACTACCAGACTGAGGTGAGCGGCCAGCTTGGGTGGGAGAATCCCGCGTCTGTTACTTTCCTTGATATTGATGCTGTGTGCAATACTTTCCGTGATATTGATGCCGTGTGCAATACTTTCCGTGATATTGATGCCGTGTGCAATACTTTCCGTGATATTGATGCCGTGTGCAATACTTTCCGTGATATTGATGCCGTGTGCAATACTTTCCATGATATTGATGCCGTGTGCAATACTTTCCATGATATTGATGCCGTGTGCAATACTTTCCATGATGTTAAGCCTAGCTGGCACAGGACAATTTTATAATGTTGTGATCTCATAGGAAAGGTATTTTACTCTGCTTTCCTCACATGGCTCAGGTGTGAATGAGTAGGTACAATGTAGTTATGGGCAGAGAAAGATCTATACAGTAGACAAATTGCACACTGCATAACTGCATAATTTGCACAAGTGCACACTGAGGGCCGGTGACCAAATATTTTTCAATTTAAAAAGTTTCCACAAATGCACACCGGGTATGCATAATTGCACACTCAAAACTACAAAACTGGCAATGTTTTGGAAATAATTCGCCCTCTGTGCATTAAAAACAAAGAAAGAAAAAATTAGGAGAGAGAGAAAGACAGTGATAATCAACGGTGTAGATGGGAAAACTCTTGGCACAGGTGTGTAGGCATAATCTGTGATGTCATCACTTTGTACAGCCCTGGTAGACAGGGTTTACTTCAGACAAACAACAAATAAACAAGGCAGCAAATAAACAAAGCAGCAAATATTTTGACTTTCTGTGAGGTAGACAGGAAATCTGAACATGATGGTTTCTTTAGCTTCAGTGAAAATCAGGCCTTCAAGGAAATTTCAGAGGTCGCTGTTTCATCATGACATTTTAAAAAACCTCTGATAGTCAGACGGGTAAAGCTTTGATTTCTCTCATACGGGTTTGTGCTATTGTAATTCCGTTTTCTTTTCCAGGTCAATTTATCCACAGGTAAACTGGGCGACGTCAAAAAGAATATGAGCTGAAATTAGATGAATATGCTCGCCTTCTGGACATCCGAGCTGCAAGAATCAAGGTCAGATTTGTGTAATGGATTTGTTTTTTTCTCATGGAAGAAAGATGAAATCATCACAATATGCTCATCACAATTGTAACCACCACACTCAAGGACTAAATTCACAGTGAATTTCGACTGTTGCTTTATTCATGCTAAATGTAAATCATTTCAAGGTGAAGACAATTGCAAGATAATGACAGTGTAAAGACCTCATAGAAACACTTGTCTTGCTTTCCTTGGAATGCTGTCAGAATGCTGTGTTTCTTTTGCTTTCTTTGGAATGCTGTCAGAATGCTGTGTTTCTTTTGGAAGGCTGTCAGAATGCTGTGTTTCTTTTGCTTTCTTTTAGAAGGCTGTCAGAATGCTGTATTTCTTTTGATTTCCTTGGAAGGCTGTCAGAATGCTGTGTTTCTTTTGGAAGGCTGTCAGAATGCTGTGTTTCTTTTGCTTTCTTTGGAATGCTGTCAGAATGCTGTGTTTCTTTTTTCTTTGGAATTTCTTTGGAAGGCTGTCAGAATGCTGTGTTTCTTTTGGAAGGCTGTCAGAATGCTGTGTTTCTTTTGATTTCTTTTTTGAAGGCTGTCAGAATGCTGTGTTTCTTTTGATTTGCTTTTTCTTTTGATTTCTTTGAAGGCTGTCAGAATGCTGTGTTTCTTTTGATTTCTTTTGGAATGCTGTGTTTCTTTTGATTTGCAGAATGCTGTGTTTCTTTTGATTTCTTTGGAATGCTGTCAGAATGCTGTGTTTCTTTTGATTTGCTTTCTTTTGGAAAGCTGTCAGAATGCTGTGTTTCTTTTGATTTGCTTTCTTTTGGAAGGCTGTCAGAATGCTGTGTTTCTTTTGATTTCTTTGGAAGGCTGTCAGAATGCTGTGTTTCTTTTGATTTCTTTGGAAGGCTGTCAGAATGCTGTGTTTCTTTTGCTTTCTTTTGGAAGGCTGTCAGAATGTTGTGTTTCTTTGGATTTGTGTTTCTTTTGGAAGGCTGTCAGAATGCTGTGTTTCTTTTGATTTCTTTGGAAGGCTGTCAGAATGCTGTGTTTCTTTTGAAGGCTTTCTTTTGATTTGGAAGGCTGTCAGAATGCTGTGTTTCTTTTGCTTTCTTTTGGAAGGCTGTCAGAATGCTGTGTTTCTTTTGATTTCTTTGGAAGGCTGTCAGAATGCTGTTTTCTTTTGCTTTCTTTTGGAAGGCTGGCAGAATGCTGTGTTTCTTTTGATTTCTTTGGAAGGCTGTCAGAATGCTGTGTTTCTTTTGATTTGCTTTCTTTTGGAAGGCTGTCAGAATGCTGTGTTTCTTTTGATTTGCTTTCTTTTGGAAGGCTGTCAGAACGCTGTGTTTCTTTTGCTTTCTTTTGGAAGGCTGTCAGAATGCTGTGTTTCTTTTGCTTTCTTTTGGAAGGCTGTCAGAATGCTGTGTTTCTTTTGCTTTCTTTTGGAAGGCTGTCAGAATGCTGTGTTTCTTTTGATTTGCTTTCTTTAGGAAGGCTGTCTCAAAATGCTGTGTTTCTTTTGATTTGCTTTCATTGGAAGGCTGTCAGAATGCTGTGTTTCTTTTGATTTCTTTGGAAGGTTGTCAGAATGCTGTGTTTCTTTTGCTTTCTTTTGGAAGGCTGTCAGAATGCTGTGTTTCTTTTGATTTCTTTGGAAGGCTGTCAGAATGCTGTGTTTCTTTTGCTTTCTTTTGGAAGGCTGTCAGAACACTGTGTTTCTTTTGCTTTCTTTTGGAAGGCTGTCAGAATGCTGTGTTTCTTTTGCTTTCTTTTGGAAGGCTGTCAGAATGCTGTGTTTCTTTTGCTTTCTTTTGGAAGGCTGTCAGAATGCTGTGTTTCTTTTGATTTGCTTTCTTTAGGAAGGCTGTCAGAATGCTGTGTTTCTTTTGATTTGCTTTCATTGGAAGGCTGTCAGAATGCTGTGTTTCTTTTGCTTTCTTTTGGAAGGCTGTCAGAATGCTGTGTTTCTTTTGCTTTCTTTTGGAAGGCTGTCAGAATGCTGTGTTTCTTTTGCTTTCTTTTGGAAGGCTGTCAGAATGCTGTGTTTCTTTTGATTTCTTTTGGAAGGCTGTCAGAATGCTGTGTTTCTTTTGATTTGCTTTCTTTTGGAAGGCTGTCAAAATGCTGTGTTTCTTTTGATTTGCTTTCATTGGAAGGCTGTCAGAATGCTGTGTTTCTTTTGATTTCTTTGGAAGGCTGTCAGAATGCTGTATTTCTTTTGCTTTCTTTTGGAAGGCTGTCAGAATGTTGTGTTTCTTTTGATTTCTTTTGGAAGGCTGTCAGAATGTTGCGTTTCTTTTGCTTTTCACATCTCAGTCGTAAATTTGTAGAGATTTTCTTTTCAATGTTGTGATCATTTCTACTGAGACGATTTAAAATTTTTACACTGATGTTTTCTATCTCTTAACTGTTATAGAAACTGGAAGCTCAGCTCAGAGACGTTGCCTATGGCACCAGACAGTACCGTCTGCCTCCACCCGACGAGGAAGATGTAAGTTAAATGTTAAATGATTTATTAACGAGGAAATGAAGGGTTTGATAAAAATGTCATTCTATTGCAATATAGGGATAATACAGACAAAAACAAACAGTAGCAAAGATTTGAATTTTTCTTTGTATGGTTGTTGCTGAAATTGGTAAGCATAGTTAAGTGCTGAATTCAGCAAAAAAAGCTATTAAAGTAAAATTCCTTCAGGCTGTATGACTCATAGAGAGTGAGCTTATCTTGGTTTCTATAGCATGAAGCTGAATAGGTGGTAATAAATCGCCTCATTCTGTCTGATCAATTTATCTCTTTACCTCCTGTAATCCAGGTTATATTAAAGTAAAGAAAAATCCTTCAAGGCCCATCCGGCCCCTAGAGCTGGAGCTTATCCCAGCTTCTGTAGCAAGAATTGAAACAGTCGGAATTAATCACCTTCTTCGAGGAACTTGCTTGTTTGTCACGTTTTAAAGAATCTTTTTTCTTCTTTTTTTTTTTTGCATCAAGTGAATGCTATTTAAAAATCAGTATCGCTTTTCTTCTCTCAGGTCGAATCGTCTGTTGATTTTGATGAGACTATTAATCTCGAGAGGGGTCAAAACCTCTTTGAGATTCACATTGAAAAGGTGAGATGTCCATGTTGGAATTGGGGATTCATGTTGTGGGGATTTAGATTTTTATTTTTTTGTATGCTTTGTTCTTTATTTCCTTTTTTGTTTTTGGAATGAGGGGCGGGGGGCATTAATTTGTTTTTTTTTCCTCAAAAACATTAAAGATTCTTTTGGTCAGCTGATTTGAGTGATATAAATTAACTCATTTGACTATTTCTTAATTTTCGTTTAGCTCTTAAAAATGTGGCAGAGAGAATCAGGTATGTTCAGCTGGAATACTGATTCTGTATCGATCAGGTACTAGATTTTTAACACATGACTATATTTTTATAAAGAAACAACAACAAAAATCTATATCGGCTTTTTGCTGGCACAACTTGATCCTTACAACTTGATCCTCACAACTTGATCCTTACATCTTGATCCTCACAACTTGATCCTTACATCTTGATCCTTACAACTTGATCCTTGATCCTTACAACTTGATCCTTACAACTCGACCCTTATCCTCCTCCTTTTAAAAAAATTTTTTGCTGTTTTAATTTTAACGTAATGAAATCTTTGGGGATATTTATTAGTCTTTTGGCTGACAAAAGGTTTGTGCCATAATTTATCTGATCTCGTGTCCATCTCACAATTTATCTGATCTCGTATCTGTCCCATAATTTATCTGACCTCGTGTCTGTCCCATAATTTATCTGACCTCGTATCTGTCCCCTAATTTATCTGACCTCGTATCTGTCCCCTAATTTATCTGACCTCTGTCCCATAATTTATCTGACCTCGTGTCCATCTCACAATTTATCTGACCTCGTATCTGTCCCATAATTTATCTGACCTCGTGTCCATCTCACAATTTATCTGACCTCGTATCTGTCCCATAATTTATCTGATCTCGTATCCATCCAGTTGTCGTTATCCAAGGATGCACTTCAAGTCATTGGCGACGAGGAACCGTCTCTGTTTTGTACCTGGGAATTCTTTGAGTTTGAAATCCAGTCAACCCCTGTCGTACGAGGAGCTCGGTATGCCAAGATTTCGCTTTTCCACAGACTTTCCAGACTGTCCAGACTTTCCAGACTGTTTTTCTTTTCTTTTTAGCAATACGAGTAGAAAAAAGAGAAAGTAAAAGTCACAACATTAATCTGTGATTAGATAGAAAATATTGTGGGGCTTTTCATGGATTGCATATATAATGTTTATGCATGTATGACACTTTTCTCCAGGTGTATTAATTGACAAAAATGTTTACCTTACATCATCTAAGTAAAATGGTGGGCAGTGTTAGGCAACTGCTGGTATGTCCTTCTTCTTTCCTTTTTCCTTTGTCACATTTCTTTCGTCTTGCTGTTTCCTCTTTATCTCTCAATACCACCTGAAATCACCGCATATGGTGGACGAGGTAAATTTCAATGAAAGAAACAATCTCTGGATGTGCCCAAAGCATCTCAACAGCCTCGCTTCTGTCGTGTGGAGAAAGATTGATGAATGGAGTGTTTTGAGGTAGACTGTGTTGGTATTTTGAAAATAATAAAAGAATTCAAGTAAGATGTTCTCTCTCTTTTTTTTTGTCTTCTCCCAGGCCCATGTTTGACTTCACCTCCCAGTACATTGTCAAGGTGGATGACTTTTTCCTACACTACCTACAAAAGGTACAAACTCTAGTTGATTGTACTTAAAGGTAGTAAAAAAAAAAGAATTAGGTTCTTCTAAGGCCATTTCACCCATAGAGCCAGAGCTTAGCCTGGTTTCTATAGCTTGCAAAAAGGTGCTACGTTATAATAGTGGTGGTTCTCGTACAGTTAAAAATAAATTTCTTTCAGGGCTGCTGCCACCCATAGGACCGAAGTTTATCCCTGTGTCTACAGTGTGGAGTGGAACAAGCAATACTATATTGCCTCCGGCCTGGGTAGGATGCTAGTCTGTCGCAGTTTTTACTCTCCAGCCAATGTTGGTACCTATGTGCACCTTTGGATCCAGTGAGGAAATGTGTATTCAAAATTTTTCTCAAGGAGCACAGCGTCAGAAGTAGCATTGCCATAAATTTGTATCCAACATTGCTAGGATTTGAACTCAGAACCTCACAATGCCAAGTCTAGCAGTCTAACCACTGAGCAGCAATGCCATTGTTTTGACAAGTGTTTTATTAATGAAAATGGAATTTTGTAGTAGTGTTAGTTAAAAGTACGTCCCATACTCAGAGTTGAGCATAGGGTAGCCACGAGTAGAGTAGAGTAGAGTTCTGGTTTCTTCTAGGCATGCGGCATAATGTGGTAGTTTGCCATTGCATTCCACATTGTTGAGATGGTTTTCATTGAAAGAACAAAAATTTCAAGTTAACTGTCTAGCTATACATTTCTTGTTTTTAATGTTTGTGTCAAGCAATTTTATTGATAAGAATGACAACGTAAATGTCATTGAAAACTCATTTCTAAAACAATGACAATGTGAAAATATATTACTTCTATCAATAAAATTATTTGCACTTATTACATGGAAATATGTTATCTTTTTGGCAAAATTTATATTTTTTTTATTAAATTAAATATTTATCTGACAATGTTAGTAAAGTAGAAATGTGAATGGAACTTGTTTTTATAGCTTTTCTCTTTCCCTAGGACAGGAAATACACCAGTCCTTTGACTTGTTTTTATAGCTTTCTCTTTCCCTAGGACACGTGCACCATGGAAATGCACCAGTCCTTTGGCTTGTTTATTTAGCTTTTCTCTTTCCCTAGGACACGTGTACCATGGAAATGCACCAGTCCTTTGGCTTGTTTAAATAGCTTTTCTCTTTCCCTAGGACACGTGTACCATGGAAATGCACCAGTCCTTTGGCTTGTTTTTATAGCTTTTCTCTTTCCCTAGGACAGGAAATGCACCAGTCCTTTGGCTTGTTTATTTAGCTTTTCTCTTTCCCTAGGACAGGAAATGCACCAGTCCTTTGGCTTGTTTATATAGCTTTTCTCTTTCCCTAGGACACGTGCACCATGGAAATGCACCAGTCCTTTGGCTTGTTTATTTAGCTCTTCTCTTTTCCTAGGACACGTGCACCATGGAAATGCACCAGTCCTTTGGCTTGTTTATATAGCTTTTCTCTTTCCCTAGGACATGTGCACCATGGAAATGCACCAGTCCTTTGACTTGTTTATTTAGCTTTTCTCTTTTCTAGGACACGTGCACCATGGAAATGCACCAATCCTTTGGCTTGTTTTTATAGCTCTTCTCTTTTCCTAGGACACGTGCACCATGGAAATGCACCAATCCTTTGGCCAAGACTTTAACACAGTGGCAGCCTGCCAGCTACGATTTGCAGACATTTTTGACAAACCGCACGGACGCATCCACGGAACAGCCACCCTTACAGGTATCACAAACTTTGTGGGTCAAATCCTTATTTGATTTTTTTATATTTTTGTTTTCAGTTATCATGCTCATAGGTAATAGGAATTTTGAGGTGTTAAATTATACTTTGAATATTTATTTTTTCTCCGTTTTTCAGTCATTATAGATTTTTCTTAATTTATTTCGAGCAACGCTTGGGTTGTTATGAGTTTTTAAAGTATTTAGAAAACACAGGAGATATCAGGAAATTGGTTTGATAAAGAATATACAAGTCTTGATTATGAACTAAGCATTTGACATAATCTCACAATCATCCTTTCCATCAGTTAGATTATATGCTCCCTTTCTATTCGTGTACATTCCTTTAACCACTGTTTGTTCCGTCATTTATCAGTTAAGGCCTTTTTTTATTTATCTTTCTTGAAAAATTGAAGTTTTTGTTGTCAATGGCTTTCTTTTTTACTTCCTTTGGTGTCTTTTTATTACTTTTTATTACACTTTTTATTACACTTTTTATTACACTTTTTATTACACTTTTTATTACACTTTTTATTACACTTTTTATTACACTTTTATTACACTTTTTATTATTACACTTTTTATTACACTTTTATTACTTTTTATTACTTTTTTATTACTTTTTATTACTTTTTATTATACTTTTTATTACGTTTTATTACTTTTATTACTTTTTAGTACACTTTGTTTTACTTTTATTACTTTTTATTACTTTTTATTATACTTTTTATTACTTTTTATTGCTTTTTAGTACACTTTTTAGTACACTTTTTATTACTTTTTAGTACACTTTGTTTTACTTTTTATTACTTTTTATTACTTTTGTATTACTTATTATTACTTTTTATTATACTTTTTATTACGTTTTATTACTTTTTAGTACTTTTTAGTACTTTTTAGTACACTTTGTTTACTTTTTATTACTTTTTATTACTTTTTATTCCTTTTTTTATTACTTATTATTACTTTTTATTATACTTTTTATTTTTACGTTTTATTACTTTTTAGTACTTTTAAGTACTTTTTAGTACACTTTGTTTACTTTTTATTACTTTTTATTACTTTTTATTACTTTTTATTACTTTTTTATTACACTTTTTATGACACTTTTTATGACATTTTTTATTACTTTTTATTACTTTTTATTACTTTTTATTACTTTTATTTATTACATTTTATTATTTTTATTATTTTTTATTACTTTTTATTACACTTTTATTACTTTTTATTACTTTTATTACTTTTCATTACTTTTTATTACTGTTTATTACTTTTCATTACACTTTTTATTACACTTTTTATTACTTTTTATTACTTTTCATTACTTTTTATTACTTTTTATTACTTTTCATTACACTTTTATTACTTTTTATTATTTTTAAAAGCCTTTTGTGTTCCATGCCAAAACCTATCAGCTTCTGCCTTTGTGTCTAAATTGGGGATTGCTACCAATGGGTCCTACTTCTTTCCTTTCACTCTATCATCTCTCTCTCTCTTATCTTGCTGTTTCCTCTTATATCACCTTGAAACCACCGCATATGGTAGATGGGGGAAATTTCAATTAATCAATCATGCCTAGATCAGGGCTCATAACAATTTAGACTGTAGTGGAACGTCCCCAAAACAAATTCTTGTCTCAAAATATTCTAAAATTTCCTATTCTGTTTAATTTCCCCCTGGAAACTCCTAGAATTTTAGCTCCTCACTAACTCAGCCTGACATCCTCTTGGCTGTTAAAACGCTAATGTTGAATCCACTTTTATAATTTTTAAAAAGATAATAAAGATATAAAAAATGTAAGCACAGCAATATTGTTTGAGTGTTAAAGTAATATTTTGAAAGTCTGATTTAGAGGATCATTTGTTACCTGAGAAAGAACAAAAAATAGCAGACTCTTCTTGAAGTTTTTGTAAATCTCCACCCTCACAGAAAACTTCCTTAAATCTTCTAAAAATGTTTTGTATCGTGTATGTCTGAGTATGATATGTTAAATCTTCTAAAATGTTTGTATCGTGTATGTCTGAGTATGATATGTTAAATCTTCTCAAATGTCTGTATGGTGTATGTCTGAGTTTGATATGTTAAATCTTCTAAAATGTCTATATCGTGTATGTCTGAGTATGATATGTTAAATCTTCTAAAATGTCTGTATGGTGTATGTCTGAGTATGATATGTTAAATCTTCTAAAATGTCTGTATGGTGTATGTCTGAGTATGATATGTTAAATCTTCTAAAATATCTGTATGGTGTATGTCTGACTATGATACGAGCTTTGGCCTTTGATAGGTTGGGGGAGGTTTGGTTTTCTGTTCGTTTACTTTGCCGTGTTGATTCTCAAGATGATTGAGTTTGTGGTCTGATGTCTGCTCTGCAGGTGCCGGGGACGGTGAGTCTGGCATTGGCTACGGCACATTGGACTACTGGGTGCGTCTCAGGGTGCCAATGGAGCAAGCACTTCGCCTCTACAAGGTATTGAAACGGTCAAAGTGGCAAGCAAAGACTTGAAATAAACAATTTGGGGATACCATAGGGACAAGATGGAAGTCAAAGTGGCAAGCAAAGAATTGAAATAAACAATTTGGGGATACCATAGGGACAAGATGGAAGTCAAAGTGGCAAGCAAAGAATTGAAATAAACAATTTGGGGATTCCATAGGGACAAGATGGAAGTCAAAGTGGCAAGCACAGACATGAAATAAACAATTTGGGGATTCCATAGGGACAAGATGGAAGTCAAAGTGGCAAGCAAAGAATTGAAATAAACAATTTGGGGATACCATAGGGACAAGATGGAAGTCAAATTGACAAGCAAAGAATTGAAATAAACAATTTGGGGATTCCAGAGGGACAAAATGGAAGTCAGATAAGAATCACTACAGTATACAAGAAATCCACTGAATTAAACTAGAAATAAACAATTTGGGGATACCAAAAACAAGATTGAATTCACTTGATAAGAATCACTAAAGTAAACAAAAATTCCAGAGAAAAATTACACCAGATAAGAATCACTACAGTATACAAAAATCCACTGAATTACACTAGATAAGAATCACTACAGTATCCAAAAACTTATTGAATTACACTAGATAAAAAACCCATTGAATCACTAGATTAGAATCAGTATACAAAAACCCATTAAATTACACTAGATAAGAATCACTACAGTATACAAAAACCCATTAAATTACTATAGTATCCAAAAACCCATTAAATTACACTAGATAAGAATCACTACAGTATACAAAAACCCACTGAATTACACTAGATAAGAATCACTACAGTATACAAAAACCCATTAAATTACACTAGATAAGAATCACTACAGTATCCAAAAACCCACTGAATTACACTAGATAAGAATCACTACAGTATCCAAAACCCATTGAATTACACTAGATAAGAATCACTACAGTATCCAAAAACCCATTAAATTACATTAGATAAGAATCACTACAGTATACAAAAACCCACTGAATTACACTAGATAAGAATCACTACAGTATCCAAAAACCCATTAAATTACACTAGATAAGGATCACTACAGTATCCAAAAACCCATTAAATTACACTAGATAAGAATCACTACAGTATACAAAACCCATTGAATTACACTAGATAAGAATCACTACAGTATCCAAAACCCATTGAATTACACTAGATAAGAATCACTACAGTATACAAAACCCATTGAATTACACTAGATAAGAATCACTACAGTATACAAAACCCATTGAATTACACTAGATAAGAATCACTACAGTATACAAAACCCATTGAATTACGCTAAATAGAATCACTACAGTATACAAAACCCTACTGAATTACACTAGATAAGAATCACTACAGTATCCATAAACCCATGGAATTACACTAGATAAGAATCACTACAGTATCCACAAACCCATTGAATTACACTAGATAGAATCACTACAGTATACAAAACCCCATACTCAATGTTGAACGAAGGGTAACCAGGAGAAGAGTCTAGATTTGTTTAGGCACTAGGCATATTGTGGTTCTTTGCTGTAATTGCTTTCCACCCCAAAGTTACTCCTGCAGCGTATAAAATTAGATTATCTTTCCATGTAGCTGCTGAGTTGACAGGAAGTGTCACGTAAATCTGAAACTCAGCTCTCTTGAGTGGGCGTGGTAGCTAGATGCTCTTCTGATTGAAATACCGCGGTGCAAGTGAACTTTGAGTTACTTCAAGATTGTTAGGACCCATAGAGCCAGAGCCAGAGCCTTTCCTGGTTTTTCATGGCATGAACCGGAACAGGTGATATTACTGATAGAACTTTATCCCTCTCCAGGGAGTTGAAAAAAAACTGGCCTGCCAGGGACAAATGATACAAAGTCAGTGAGCCTGTGCATGTGCTGGGTTAGGGATTATAAATTCACCTTTTTATCTGTACGAAATCTCTCACTTTATAAGTTTGATCTTGACTTCAGACAAGGGAAGACCTTTC
>JAXRKP010000610.1:32500-57500 GCA_037039925.1 Doris montereyensis | reverse complement strand
TATTGATTTGGAATTTAGTTAGCGGACAAGGAGCAAGGAGCATATGTTATTGATTTGGAATTTAGCGGACAAGGAGCATATGTTATTGATTTAAAGTTAGCACATGTTATTGATTTGGAATTTAGCGGACAAGGAGCACATGTTATTGATTTTGAATTTAGCGGACAAAGGGGCACATGTTATTGATTTGGAATTTAGCGGACAAGGAGCACATGTTATTGATTGAAAGTTAGCGGACAAGAAGCACATTTTATTGATTTAAAGTTAGCGGACAAGGAGCACATGTTATTGATTTGGAATTTAGCGGACAAGGACCACATGTTATTGATTTGGAATTTAGCGGACAAGGAGCACATGTTATTGATTTTGAATTTAGCGGACAAGGGGCACATGTTATTGATTTGGAATTTAGCGGACAAGGAGCACATGTTATTGATTGAAAGTTAGCGGACAAGGAGCACATTTTATTGATTTAAAGTTAGCGGACAAGGATTTGCACATGTTATTGATTTGGAATTTAGCGGACAAGGACCACATGTTATTGATTTGGAATTTAGCGGACAAGGAGCACATGTTATTGATTTGGAATTTAGCGGACAAGGAGCACATGTTATTGATTTAAAGTTAGCGGACAAGGGGCACACGTTATTGCTTTGGAATTTAGCGGACAAGGAGCACATGTTATTGATTTAAAGTTAACGGACAAGGAGCACATTTTATTGATTTAAAGTTAGCGGACAAGGAGCACATGTTATTGATTTGGAATTTAGCGGACAAGGACCACATGTTATTGATTTGGAATTTAGCGGACAAGGAGCACATGTTATTGATTTAATTTAGCGGACAAGGGGCACATGTTATTGATTTGGAATTTAGCGGACAAGGAGCACATGTTATTGATTTAAAGTTAGAGGACAAGGGGCCCATGTTATTGATTTGGAATTTAGCGGACAAGGGGCACACATCATCGATTTAAAGTTAGCGGACAAGGAGCACATGTTATTTATTTGGAATTTAGTGGACAATGGGCACATGTTATTGATTTGAAGTTAGCGGACAAGGGGCACATGTTGTTAATTTGGAATTTAGCGGACAAGGGGCAAATGTTATTGATTTAAAGTTAGCGGACAAGGGGCACATGTTATTGATTTGGAATTTAGCGGACTAGGGCACATGTTATTGATTTAAAGTTAGCGGACAAGGGCACACGTTATTGATTTGGAATTTAGCGGACAATGGGCACATGTTATTGATTTAAAGTTAGCGGACAAGGGGCACATGTTATTGATTTGGAATTTAGCGGACAAGGGGCACATGTTATTGATTTAAAGTTAGCGGACAAAGGAGCACATGTTATTGATTTGGAATTTAGCGGACAAAGGGGCACATGTTATTGATTTAAAGTGAGCAGACAAGGGGCACACATTATTGGTCTAAAGTGAGCAGACAAGGGGCACACACTATCGATTTAAAGTGAGCAGACAAGGGGCATACATTATTGATTTAAAGTGAGCAGGCAAGGGGCACACATTATTGATTAAAAGTGAGCAGACAAAGGGGCACACACTATCGATTTAAAGCGAGCAGACAAGGGGCACACATTATCGATTTAAAGTCAGCAGACAAGGGGCACACATTATTGATTTAAAGGGAGCAGACAAGGGGCACACATTATTGATTTAAAGTGAGGAGACAAGGGGCACACATTATCGATTTAAAGTGAGCAGAAAAGGGGCACACATTATCGATTTAAAGTGAGCAGACAAGGGGCACACATTATTGATTTAAAGTGAGCAGACAAGGGGCATACATTATCGATTTAAAGTGAGGAGACAAGGGGCACACATTATCGATTTAAAGTGAGCAGACAAGGGGCACACATTATTGATTTAAAGTGAGCAGACAAGGGGCACACATTATTGATTTAAAGTGAGCAGACAAGGGGCACACATTATTGATTTAAAGTGAGTAGACAAAGGGCACACATTATCGATTTAAAGTGAGCAGACAAGGGGCACACATTATTGATTTAAAATGAGCAGACAAGGGGCTTAGTCTGAATGATTCGTAGGGTGTGTTCTTTTCAACACAGGAGTTGCAGGTTTGATTCTGTCTGGCGTCCAAAGATTTAATTTGCTTATTCCTTTGGATTTGTCTCATCTTTGTTCCTGGGGGTTTCAGTATTAGTTTTACGTCCTTATTCGTCACATTCGACTGGCCCCTTGCCTATCTGCTTGTCTTAGTTTTAGAGAACATTTTCTTTGAATATGTATCCATTTATGAATACAAGTGTTAGATTTGAAATAAGAGCATACACTACGTCATTGTTAAATCTTGTATTACATATGTAGAGCAAAGCTAACTGCAATTTCCCCCCCCCCCACCCACCCACCCCCCCATCACATTCCCAGCTGGAAATGGCACCGGATGAACCCCGCAGCGCCTGGCCCCGGACCATCCCCCCACAAGAGAGGAGTTGGTGACCCCGCCACGCCCGCACATTTCCCGCCACAGCAAAAGGGCGACAGGTCCGGGTGCCACATCCACCCCAATGGACAAGGAGCTGGTTCAGGCCGTGGAAGCCCAGACGACACACGCCGGGGTGAGTGATCATGTAGCCCATGTGGATCCAAACTTGTTGACTTTCCTTCTTGCCTTTTCCGGAAAGATCAAAGATCAAAGTCCCACTATCATTCATCCTTAGGGAAATACACAGTACAGTTCATATGCCCCAGAACTCTTCAGGACCAGAAAATTAGTTTGTGTAATTTCTACGTTTTTCTGTGAATAGTGTGGGTGTATACAGAAGGACTTTGGTGTCAACTTGGGACTTTGTCTTTTCGTCAAATACATGTTCAGGGAATACAGACTTTATTGTACATTCCTTTAAATAGACTGAATAAAGTCCCCCTTCCCCTTCTCCCTTCAACATTATATAGTGCTGTTATATTGTGTGTGAAAGTGTATGCACTATAGTTGTGTAAAAATGTGTGCATCATTGTTGTGTATCATTTTGTCTAACAGTGTGTGTGTGTCATTCTGTGTGAAAATGTGTGCATCATAAGTGTGTGTCATTCTGTGTGAAAATATGTCCACCAGAGTTGTGTATCGTTGTGTGTGAAGATGTGTGCACTATAGTTGTGTGTCATTGTGTGTGAAGATGTGTGCACCATAGTTGTGTGTCATTGTGTGTGAAGATTTCTGCACTATAGTTGTGTGTCATTCTGTGTGCACCATAGTTGTCTGTCATTCTGTGCGCAAATGCGTGCACTATAGTTATGTGTTATTATGTGTGCACTATAGTTATGTGTGATTCTGTGTGCAAATGTGTGCACCATAGTTGTATGTCATTCTGTGTCAAAATGTTTGCACCATAATTGTGTGTCATTCTGTGTGAAAGTGTGTGCATCATAGTTATGTGTCATTCTGTGTGAAAGTGTGTGCACCATAGTTGTGTGTCATTCTGTGTGAAAGTGTGTGAACCATAATTGTGTATCATGTGTAAATATGTATACACTATATTTGTGCGTTGGTTTGTGTGAATGTGTTTACACCATAGTTGTATGTCATTGTGTGGGAACATGTGCACACTATATCTATATGTCATTTTGTGTGAATGTGTGTACACCATAGTTGTATGTCATTTTGTCTTAACGTGTATAGTTTTATGTCATTGTGTGTGAACGTGTGTACACCATAGTTTTATGTCATTGTGTGAACGTGTGTACACCATAGTTTTATGTCATTTTGTCTGAACGTGTGTACACCATAGTTGTATGTCATTTTGTGTGAACATGTGCACAACATAGTTGTATGTAATTTTGTGTGTACGTGTGTACACCATAGTTTTATGTCATTTTGTCTGAACGTGTATAGTTTTATGTCATTGTGTGTGAACGTTTATAGTTTTGTGTCATTGTGTGTGACCATGTGTACACTAAAGGTTTGTGTCATTGTGTGTGAACATGTGTACACTAAAGGTTTGTGTCATTGTGTGTGAACATGTGTACACTAAAGGTGTGTGTCATTGTGTGTGAACATGTGTACACTAAAGGTTTGTGTCATTGTGTGTGAACATGTGTACACTAAAGGTTTGTGTCATTGTGTGTGAACATGTGTACACTAAAGGTGTGAACATGTGTACACTAAAGGTGTGTGTCATTGTGTGTGAACATGTGTACACTAAAGGTTTGTGTCATTGTGTGTGAACATGTGTACATTAAAGGTGTGTGTCATTGTGTGTGAACATGTGTACACTAAAGGTTTGTGTCATTGTGTGTGAACATGTGTACACTAAAGGTTTGTGTCATTGTGTGTGACCATGTGTACACTAAAGGTGTGTGTCATTGTGTGTGAACATGTGTACACTAAAGGTTTGTGTCATTGTGTGTGAACATGTGTACACTAAAGGTGTGTGTCATTGTGTGTGAACATGTGTACACTAAAGGTTTGTGTCATTGTGTGTGACCATGTGTACACTAAAGGTGTGTGTCATTGTGTGTGAACATGTGTACACTAAAGGTTTGTGTCATTGTGTGTGAACATCACTAAAGGTTTGTGTCATTGTGTGAACATGTGTACACTAAAGGTTTGTGTCATTGTGTGTGAACATGTGTACACTAAAGGTTTAAGTCATTGTGTGTGAACATGTGTACACTAAAGGTTTGTGTCATTGTGTGTGAACATGTGTACACTAAAGGTTTAAGTCATTGTGTGTGAACATGTGTACACTAAAGGTGTGTGTCATTGTGTGTGACCATGTGTACACTAAAGGTGTGTGTCATTGTGTGTGAACATGTGTACACTAAAGGTTTGTGTCATTGTGTGTGAACATGTGTACACTAAAGGTGTGTGTCATTGTGTGTGAACATGTGTACACTAAAGGTTTGTGTCATTGTGTGTGAAAATGGGCGTGCCATAGTTGTGTGTAATTTTTGTGTCAAAATGTGTAGAAAATAATTGTCATTGTGTGTGAAAATGTGTCCACTCTAGTTGCGTGTCATTTTGTGTGAACATATGTACATTATAGTTGTGTGACATTGTGTGTGAAAGTGTGTAGAAAATAATTGTGTCATTGTGTGTGAAAATATGTACACCGCAGTTGTGTGTCATTGTGTGTGTTTGATTTTTTTCATCAATGTCTGTCTGTCACATTCCTCAAAATCGTTTCATTAATGAGCAGATTTTAAATTTCACTACTTCAATGTAATTCAATTGAGTGTCTATTTTGTCACACCCACCATTTTCCAACTTGTTTTGTCCCCAGCCCTGAAAAGCTCACGGCGCAGGGTGCAGATATCAGAACAGGAACCCCATTTGCTGCAGATCAAGAGGTTAACGAAAATAATTGCAGTCGTGTGACACCGTGTCCCAAGTCGTCTCTGGATTCATGCCCAGCATGTGTGAATCCATTTCCTCTGTGTGAATCTAGCCAAGGTGAAAAATATGTTGTATCTCGCTAGGTGTGTAGACAGGGGTTGAAGAGAGAGAGGGGAGGCGAGTGGGAGGGTTGTGTGTTCACTGATGTTTTATAAAAGCTCTGTCATTCCTGACAAATGAATAATGTTTATAAAACAAAATGTGAATGGAATGTATGGGACGAATAGAAATGACATTGTCCACTTTGTCATGACAAATTTTCCAACTGTTTGTCCACATGTCATGACAAATAGAAATGACATTGTCCACTTATGTCATGACAAATAGAAATGACATTGTCCACAAGATGTCATGACAAATAGAAATGACAGTGTCCACTTATGTCATGACAAATAGAAATGACATTGTCCACTTATGTCATGACAAATAGAAATGACATTGTCCATCTATGTCATGACAAATAGAAATGACATTGTCCACTTATGTCATGACAAATAGAAATGACAGTGTCATTCACTTATGTCATGACAAATAGAAATGACAGTGTCCACTTATGTCATAACAAATAGAAATGACAGTGTCCACTTATGTCATGACAAATAGAAATGACATTGTCCACTTATGTCATGACAAATAGAAATGACATTGTCCACTTATGTCATGACAAATAGAAATGACAGTGTCCACTTATGTCATTACAAATAGAAATGACATTGTCCACTTATGTCATGACAAATAGAAATGACAGTGTCCACTTATGTCATGTCCACTTATGTCATGACAAATAGAAATGACATTGTCCACTTATGTCATGACAAATAGAAATGACATTGTCCACTTATGTCATGACAAATAGAAATGACAGTGTCCACTTATGTCATGACAAATAGAAATGACAGTGTCCACTTATGTCATAACAAATAGAAATGACAGTGTCCACTTATGTCATGACAAATAGAAATGACATTGTCCACTTATGTCATGACAAATAGAAATGACATTGTCCACTTATGTCATGACAAATAGAAATGACAGTGTCCACTTATGTCATGACAAATAGAAATGACAGTGTCCACTTATGTCATGACAAATAGAAATGACAGTGTCCACTTATGTCATGACAAATAGAAATGACATTGTCCACTTATGTCATGACAAATAGAAATGACAGTGTCCACTTATGTCATGACAAATAGAAATGACAGTGTCCACTTATGTCATGACAAATAGAAATGACATTGTCCACTTATGTCATGACAAATAGAAATGACATTGTCCACTTATGTCATGACAAATAGAAATGACAGTGTCCACATGACAAATAGAAATATGTCATATGACATGACAAATAGAAATGACAGTGTCCACTTATGTCATGACAAATAGAAATGACATTGTCCACTTATGTCATGACAAATAGAAATGACATTGTCCACTTATGTCATGACAAATAGAAATGACAGTGTCCACTTATGTCATGACAAATAGAAATGACATTGTCCACTTATGTCATGACAAATAGAAATGACAGTGTCCACTTATGTCATGACAAATAGAAATGACATTGTCCACTTATGTCATGACAAATAGAAATGACATTGTCCACTTATGTCATGACAAATAGAAATGACAATGTCCACTTATGTCATGACAAATAGAAATGACAGTGTCCACTTATGTCATGACAAATAGAAATGACATTGTCCACTTATGTCATGACAAATAGAAATGACATTGTCCACTTATGTCATGACAAATAGAAATGACAGTGTCCACTTATGTCATGACAAATAGAAATGACAGTGTCCACTTATGTCATGACAAATAGAAATGACAATGTCCACTTATGTCATGACAAATAGAAATGACAGTGTCCACTTATGTCATGACAAATAGAAATGACAGTGTCCACTTATGTCATGACAAATAGAAATGACATTGTCCACTTATGTCATAACAAATAGAAATGACATTGTCCACATGTCAACAAATAGAAATGACAGTGTCCACTTATGACATGACAAATAGAAATGACATTGTCCACTTATGTCATGACAAATAGAAATGACAGTGTCCACTTATGTCATAACAAATAGAAATGACAGTGTCCACAACAAATAGAAATGACAGTGTCCACTTATGTCATGACAAATAGAAATGACAGTGTCCACTTATGTCATGACAAATAGAAATGATAGTGTCCACTTATGTCATGACAAATAGAAATGACATTGTCCACTTATGTCATGACAAATAGAAATGACAGTGTCCACTTATGTCATGACAAATAGAAATGACAGTGTCCACTTATGTCATGACAAATAGAAATGACAGTGTCCACTTATGTCATACAAATAGAAATGACTTCTTTATCTTCTTTTTGTCATGCTTTTGTCCACTTTTCTTCTTCTTCTTTTTTTGCTTCTTCTTCTTCTTCTTCTTCTTCTTCTTCTTCTTCTTCTTCTTCTTCTTCTTCTTCTTCTTCTTCTTCTTCTTCTTCTTCTTCTTCTTCTTCTTCTTCTTCTTCTTCTTCTTCTTCTTCTTCTTCTTCTTCTTCTTCTTCTTCTTCTTCTTCTTCTTCTTCTTCTTCTTCTTCTTCTTCTTCTTCTTCTTCTTCTTCTTTCTTCTTCTTCTTCTTCTTCTTCTTCTTCTTCTTCTTCTTTCTTCTTCAGCTTCTTCTTCTTCTTCTTCTTCTTCTTATTCTTATTCTTTTCCTTATTCTTTTTCATCATCTTCTTCTTTTCTCCTCTCACTTTCTTTCTGTCACTCTATCTCTACCTCACCCCCCCCCAATCTCTCCCTGGTTATTACTTGGCCTTATTTTTTGTTTTTATTTCTTTTTCTCTTCAATATTTGATTTTATTAATAGACGCCGGGCCATCCCGGTCAGTGGAAGTCGATATGAGAGTCCCACAGTCCATCAGCGAAGAAGCAGGTACGATATATATATATATATATATATATATATATATATATATATATATATATATATATATATATATATATATATATATATATATATATTGATGTTATAATATAATATATTGTATATACCATTGTAGCAACCCATGGGTGACCATCTGGGCGTGTGTTTGTATATTAATTGGACTTATGAATTTCACCTGTTCTGCTGTGTGGTGCTACAATAAAGGCATACTCGACTTCTGTTGGTTAACACTCATATATATAGCTCGGCTTGGCTTGGGGTGGCGTGTGTGCACAGCGTGTATAGGGTGTTTTCCTTGATGTGCTAAATAACCCCAAGATTATTTTCATTAAAGAATATTTCTCCCCGAAATGACGTTTATTTAAGGACGTTAGGACTAAAGAATACAAGAATTGGTACCAGTGATATCAGTGTTTTGGTTGGGTGAGTTAAAGGTTCCCTTGTCTACACAGTGATATCGGTGTTTTGGTTGAGTGAGTTAAAGGTTCCCTTGTCTACACAGTGATATCGGTGTTTTGGTTGAGTGAGTTAAAGGTTCCTTTGTGTACACATTGATATCAGTGTTTTGGTTGAGTGAGTTAAAGGTTCCCTTGTCTACACAATGACATCAGTGTTTTGGTTGATTGAGTTAAAGGTTCCCTTGTCTACACAATGACATCAGTGTTTGGGTTGAGTGAGTTAAAGACTCCCTTGTCTACACAGTTATATCAGTGTTTTGGTTGATTGAGTTAAAGGTTATCTTGTCTATACAGTGACATCAGTGTTTGGGTTGAGTGAGTTAAAGGTTCCCTTGTCTACACTGTGATATCAGTGTTTTGGTTGATTGAGTTAAAGGTTCCCTTGTCTACACTGTGATATCAGTGTTTTGGTTGATTGAGTTAAAGGTTCCCTTGTCTACACTGTGATATCAGTGTTTTGGTTGATTGAGTTAAAGGTTCCCTTGTCTACACAGTGATATCAGTGTTTTGGTTGATTGAGTTAAAGGTTCCCTTGTCTACACAGGGATATCAGTGTTTTGGTTGATTGAGTTAAAGGTTCCCTTGTCTACACTGTGATATCAGTGTTTTGGTTGATTGAGTTAAAGGTTCCCTTGTCTACACAGTGATATCAGTGTTTTGGTTGATTGAGTTAAAGGTTCCTTGTCTACACTGTGATATCAGTGTTTTGGTTGATTGAGCTAAAGGTTCCCTTGTCTACACTGTGATATCAGTGTTTTGGTTGATTGAGTTAAAGGTTTCCTTGTCTACACAATGATATCAGTGTTTTGGTTGATTGAGTTAAAGGTTCCCTTGTCTACACAATGATATCAGTGTTTTGGTTGAGTGAGTTAAAGGTTCCCTTGTCTACACTGTGATATCAGTGTTTTGGTTGATTGAGTTAAAGGTTTCCTTGTCTACACAATGATATCAGTGTTTTGGTTGATTGAGTTAAAGGTTTCCTTGTCTACACAATGATATCAGTGTTTTGGTTGAGTGAGTTAAAGGTTCCCTTGTCTACACTGTGATATCAGTGTTTTGGTTGATTGAGTTAAAGGTGTATCAGTGTTTTGGTTGATTGAGTTAAAGGTTTCCTTGTCTACACAATGATATCAGTGTTTTGGTTGAGTGAGTTAAAAGTTATTTTGTGTACACAAGGGAAGAAATTTTGAAGGAATTCAGAAACAGCTGAAATGTATGCCTTATATTTATACATGCTGCCAACCAGTACATGAAAAATGTATTTATTACGTGTTTTTGGCTTTGTTGCGTCCGTATGTTTGTGTTTGTCTTGAAAAGTATGTACAGGGTGACGAGAAAAGGTGGACATTCTCAAAAATTGAATAAATCAAGTAAATATTGAGCAATTAAAGCAACATGTTTTGAAAAATGAACCATGCGAACAACATTTGTGTAAGTTTTGAACAAGTTGAATAAAACATTCTAGAATGGTGAAATTTTGAAACAAATTGTAGAAATCGGCTTTCACAAAAAATATAGGGCATACATGAGTTCAACGTGACAGGAGTAAAATCATGAAACAAACGATCACATTTGTACTCCAGTTCTATATTTACAAAGTACAAAAACATTTAATTGCATGTTAAATCTCATTAACATTAAATTGACATCAAATTAGTTGATCCACTTCAAAGGCATGCTCCACAATACCCCCGCTGTACACGCTTAAGAAAACGTAGACAGTTTAGCTTTCTGATCAGGTGACATTGGAGTTCAAGTTATCCTTGTTTCAAGTCTTTGATATCTGGTGACATTGGAGTTCAAGTTATCCTTGTTTCAAGTCTTTGATATCTAGTGACATTGGAGTTCAAGTTATCCTTGTTTCAAGTCTTTGATATCTGGTGACATTGGTCTTTGATATCTGTTCAAGTTTCAAGTCTTTGATTTGATGACAGTTCAGGTTATCTTTGTTTCAGTCTTTGATATCTGGTGACATTGGAGTTCAAGTTATCTTTGTTTCAAGTCTTTGATATCTGGTGACGTTGGAGTTCAAGTTATCCTTTGTTTCAAGTCTTTGATATCTGATGACATTGGAGTTCAGGTTATCTTTGTTTCAAGTCATTGATATCTGGTGACATTGGAGTTCAGAGTTATCCTTCAGTTTCAAGTCTTTGACCTATCAGTGCGGTCAGAGTTTTGACCTATCAGGTGACATTGGAGTTCAAGTTACCTTTGTTTCAAGTCTTGGGCTCTTTGATCACTGCGGTCAGAGTTTTGACCTATCCAGTGCACTGGTCAGAGTTTTGATCTATCAGTGCTTAGAGTTTTGATGCGGTTAGAGTTTTGACTTATTCAGTCTGTCAGGCAAAGTTTTCCAAAGGCTGCATCTTTTCTATCTTTTTGACCTATCAGTGCGGTCAGAGTTTTGACCTATCAGTGCGGTCAGAGTTTTGACCTATCAGTGCAGTCAGAGTTTTGACCTATCAGTGCGGTCAGAGTTTTGACTTATCAGTGCGGTCAGAGTTTTGACCTATCAGTGCGGTCAGAGTTTTGACCCTTTCAGTGCGGTCAGAGTTTTGACCTATCAGTGGAAGAGTTTTGATCTATCAAAAAACCACTGTTAGAGTTTTGACTTATATCAGTGCGGTCAGAGTTTTGAAACATCAGTTTGGGTCAGTGCCAGGGATACAGGATTTGACCTTCACTGCGGTCAGAGTTTTGACCTATCAGTGCGGTCAGAGTTTTGATCTATCAGTGCGGTTAGAGTTTTGGGTACTTATCAGTGCGGTCAGAGTTTTGACTTATCAGTTCAGTCAGAGTTTTGACCTATCAGTGCGGTCAGAGTTTTGACCTATCACTGCATCAGAGTTTTGACCTATCAGTGCCTTTAGAGTTTTGACTTATCAGTGCGGTCAGAGTTTTGACTTATCCGTGCGGTCAGAGTTTTGACTTAACGCATGTCAGAGTTCGTTTTTCGATTTGAATAAGTTGGCAGCTATGCGCAGTGGAAGGGATCTGGAAGCAATTAAAAAATCCACTGGAATTTATGCCATTTTCCTTATATTTGTTTTTCTGGTGACTGAAACATCATTTTCCCTTTATTGCATATCTTGTTTTTGTGCCAGGGATACAGGATGACCCTTCATCACGGTAAGCAATCATGCCTGTTGATGCATGAGGGCATTGACGTCATAGGGTATTGATCTCAGTTGATGTATTGAAAAGTGTCAATTCCCTTTATTTATTTATCTCAGTTGGTGTTTAAAATGACCCTCCCTTTATTTATTTATCTCAGTTGATGCATAAAATGTGCACTCTTCCCTTTATTTATTTATCTCAGTTGATGCATAAAAGTGTTTCCCTTTATTTATTTATCTCAGTTGATGCATAAAAATGTGCACCCTTCCCTTTATTTATTTATCTCAGTTGATGCATAAAATGTGCACCCTTCCCTTTATTTATTTATCTCAGTTGATGCATGAAAATGTGCACCCTTCCCTTTATTTATTTATAAATCATGAGATTGACAGATGTCTTTGACTTGTGAACCAGAATTTTCAGATCAAGTTCTTTATGATCTTTGTGGCATAAGTGGTCCAGTGGTTAGGTTGCCAGACGGGATCATGAGGTTATGCGTTCGAATCCTAGCAATGCTAGGTCCGACATCGTGTCGATTGGGATAGACACCACACACGTATTATTCCACATATGCAAATGGATACTAGTACCAGCAACAGCTTAGGAATAAAACAAAACCTGATGAAGACTAGCGTCATGTCCAGAAGGCGATTATTATCATATGTTCTGCTTCGTCCTACAGTAACTGGGATAATCTATTTGATACACCATAAGGACCTTGTAAGGAATACACAAGGGCTTTCCGGCTGTGTTATAGCAATGACATCTCAACATCAAACTACGCCATCCATGCTAGCAGTAGTATGGCCATTTACGTCACTATTGGCAATCCTGTAACTGGGGCTGTCACTATTGGCAATCCTGTAACTGTGGCTGTCACTATTGGCAATCCTGTAACTGTGGCTGTCACTATTGGCAATCCTGTAACTGTGGCTGTCACTATTGGCAATCCTGTAACTGTGGCTGACACTATTGGCAATGCTGTAACTGTGGCTGACACTATTGGCAATCCTGTAACTGTGGCTGTCACTATTGGCAATCCTGTAACAGTGGCTGTCACTATTGGCAATCCTGTAACTGTGGCTGACACTATTGGCAATCCTGTAACTGTGGCTGACACTATTGGCAATGCCTGGCTTTATTTGGTTGTGAGCAGAGTACGGATGGCCAGCCACACTTCTTCTCCTTCTACTAGCAGTTAGTGTATGTTGTGTATGTCTCCTCCTACTAGCAGTTAGTGTATGTTGTGTATGTCTCCTTCTACTAGCAGTTAGTGTATCTTGTGTATGTCTCCTTCTACTAGCAGTTAGTGTATGTTGTGTATGTCTCCTTCTACTAGCAGTTAGTGTATGTTGTGTATGTCTCCTTCTACTAGCAGTTAGTGTATGTTGTGTATGTCTCCTTTCTACTAGCAGTTAGTGTATGTTGTGTATGTCTCCTTCTACTAGCAGTTGGTGTATGTTGTGACATGTTGTTAGTGTATGTTGTGTATGTCTCCTTCTACTAGCAGTTAGTGTATGTTGTGTATGTCTCCTTCTGCTAGCAGTTAGTGTATGTTGTGTATGTCTCCTTCTACTAGCAGTTAGTGTATGTTGTGTATGTTTCACTAGCAGTTAGTGTATGTTGTGTATGTTTCCTTCTACTAGCAGTTAGTGTATGTTGTGTATGTCTCCTTCTACTAGCAGTTAGTGTATGTTGTGTATGTCTCCTTCTACTAGCAGTTAGTGTATGTTGTGTATGTCTCCTTCTACTAGCAGTTAGTGTATGTTGTGTATGTCTCCTTCTCTAGCAGTTTACCTTCTACTAGCAGTTAGTGTATGTTGTGTATGTCTCCTTCTACTAGCAGTTAGTGTATGTTGTGTATGTCTCCTTCTACTAGCAGTTAGTGTATGTTGTGTATGTCTCCTTCTACTAGCAGTTAGTGTATGTTGTGTATGTCTCCTTCTACTAGCAGTTAGTGTATGTTGTGTATGTACTAGCAGTTAGTGTATGTTGTGTATGTCTCCTTCAACTAGCAGTTAGTGTATGTTGTGTATGTCTCCTTCTACTAGCAGTTAGTGTATGTACTAGTTAGTGTATGTCTCCTTCTGCTAGCAGTTAGTGTATGTTGTGTATGTCTCCTTCTACTAGCAGTTAGTGTATGTTGTGTATGTCTCCTTCTACTATCAGTTAGTGTATGTTGTGTATGTCTCCTTCTGTATGTTGTGTATGTCTCCTTCTGCTAGCAGTTAGTGTATGTTGTGTATGTCTCCTTCTACTAGCAGTTAGTGTATGTTGTGTATGTCTCCTTCTGCTAGCAGTTAGTGTATGTTGTGTATGTCTCCTTCTACTAGCAGTTAGTGTGTTGTGTATGTTCCTTTTACTAGTTAGTGTATGTTGTGTATGTCTCCTTCTACTAGCAGTTAGTGTATGTTGTGTATGTCTCCTTCTGCTAGCAGTTAGTGTATGTTGTGTATGTCTCCTTCTACTAGCAGTTAGTGTATGTTGTGTATGTCTCCTTCTACTAGCAGTTAGTGTATGTTAGTGTATGTTGTGTATGTCTCCTTCTACTAGCAGTTAGTGTATGTTGTGTATGTCTCCTTCTACTAGCAGTTAGTGTATGTTGTGTATGTCTCCTTCTACTAGCAGTTAGTGTATGTTGTGTATGGAGATTAACATCAAAACAGATAGCCGCCGTCTTACATTTATCTGATTTGATCATGACGACCTTGAATGTCCTAACCTGTGTTTTTACCTGTAGTGTATATGACGACCTTGAATGTCCTAACCTGTGTTTTTACCTGTAGTGTATATGACGACCTTGAATGTCCTAACCTGTGTTTTTACCTGTAGTGTATATGACGACCTTGAACGTCCTAACCTGTGTTTTTATCTGTAGTGTATATGACGACCTTGAATGTCCTAACCTGTGTTTTTACCTGCCGTGTATATTATGACGACCTTGAATGTCCTAACTTGTGTTTTTACCTGTAGTGTATATGACGACCTTGAATGTCCTAACCTGTGTTTTTACCTGTAGTGTATATGACGACCTTGAATGTCCTAACCTGTGTTTTTACCTGTAGTGTATATGACGACCTTGAATGTCCTAACCTGTGTTTTTACCTGCCGTGTATATTATGACGACTTTGAATGTCCTAACTTGTGTTTTTACCTGTAGTGTATATGACGACCTTGAATGTCCTAACCTGTGTTTTTACCTGTAGTGTATATGACGACCTTGAACGTCCTAACCTGTGTTTTTACCTGTAGTGTATATTATGACGACCTTGAATGTCCTAACCTGTGTTTTTACCTGTAGTGTATATGACGACCTTGAATGTCCTAACCTGTGTTTTTACCTGCCGTGTATATGACAATGGATGTGCTAACCTGTGTTTTTACTTGTCGTGTATGCAGCCATTCAGGGACCCTCAGCTGGAGAGGAGGAGAGTGAGGAAGGGGAGGAGCTAAGTGCTAGGCCCACCCCTCCTCGCTCCTCCCTCCAGTTAGAATCTGGATCAGAAGAAGGTAGTAAAGAATATTCTCCCTTTCTTGCCATCACTTTTTTCCCCTTTCTATTTTTTCCTACCGCCAATTGTCGTAGTGATGACTTCATGTAATAATCCTCTACTGCTACCTAATTCTTCCAATTTCCGGGCGTATTTTTATGAGTTTCTACGTATTTACTAACGTTCCTGCTACTGTGAGTGAAGAATATGTTAAAAGTGAGGAGTACACATCTAGAAGATGTATGTTAACATTTAAAACATTACTTTCACTCATAACATTATGGTCAATAGTGCACTGTCATATAAAAATGACCCAATAATTTCTTTCAGAGATTTCTATGTGATGAAATTCTGTCATTCATTTCTGTTAAGTTTTCTTGTAGATTTTCTACATTTTATGATAGTTTTTCACTTGTCAAAAAGTCTGACATGATACTCAAAAAAAGTGTATCAAAAAAGTCTGACCGATGATAGTTTTCTCACTTGTATCAAACAAGTCTGACCGATGATAGTTTTCTCACCTGTATCAAAAAAGTCTGACCGATGATAGTTTTCTCACTCGTATCAAAAAGTCTTACCGATGATAGTTTTCTCACTTGTATCAAACAAGTCTGACCGATGATATATTTCTCACTTGTATCAAACAAGTCTGACCGATGATAGTTTTCTCACTTGTATCAAACAAGTCTGACCGATGATATATTTCTCACTTGTATCAAACAAGTCTGACCGATGATAGTTTTCTCACTTGTATCAAAAAAGTCTTACCGCTTAGTTTGTGTGCCAATGCTGCAACAATCCCATGTCTTTTTAATTCTTGTTCTCTCTTTCTTTTAGGTTTTTTTTACTTCTTTTTCATTGTTGTTGTTGTTACACTAATCAAATCTTTTTTGTATTTTCCCTCATGAAGTAGAACCAGCTAAAACTTTTATAAAGAAGGGAGACTTTTTCCTCTTGTCTTATTTTCTTTTAATTATTACATTTTACTTATGGTAAAGATTTAAATAGAATTCAGTCTCTTTTCCTTTTTCTTTTTTTTTACCCGCATTTCGTGTTTAGGCTAAAACTTGGTTTGCCGTCACTTGCTCTTTTCTCAATTAGCTTTTTTTCTTTTTCATTCAATGGATTTAACAATCTTCACAATATTAATATTTCGATTTTGTTTTTTTAAGTCCTGTTCTCTTTCTTTCTTTTTTTTCATTATTTTCTTTCAGCTTTGTGAAATCATATATCGAATTCCGTCAGTTTTGCCAATTCACTGTTTTACTTATTCTTGTTCACAGTCATTTTTTTAAATTTCTCCTTTTTTTTTAAAGAATACGTTGTTTTAACGTGTTTTTCCTCTTTCCTCAGCTCATTTCTCCTTCAGTTTAATTTCAATCACAGATGTAATAATTTTTCATATAAAATTTTAAGAGTTTGGTATTTGACTAACATAACATAACAAAGTTCTAGAGGACTTGACTTTTTAAGGCTTTACAGTACCGTAAGGACAACAGAGATGACACCTACTGGTGCCTTTGTCGCCGTGTTTTGAGTGGAACAAAACTACACGTATTCATTGTGGCGGGGAACATCTGAAACGTGACAGCACTGCAGGGAAACGCTGAGTGGAGGAAGAGACAACAGGCTCCGCCTAATTGCACGCCGCCAAAAATGCACGATTCGTCATAATGCACGATTTTTTCAGTGAACCGAATTTTACAACGCTCATTACCCCCTCAAAATTCAGCAACAGCTGGCTTGACCACAAAATGCAACATGTTTTTGAAAGCACGTCTTCAATTTGTTGCTCAATTCATGAGAAAAATAAAGTCAGTGACGTCATTTTCTCAAAAAACATGTATTGCCACGCACGTGTGTGTGTTTGTGTTGTGTGTGTGTGTGTGTGTGTGTGTGTGTGGCATCTAGTTCCGTAGTTACTATGTGCACACATGTGCACGACAATGCCTAGTCTTGGCTGTCTTGGCTCTTGGTACCCTTGTCCAACCGTTCCTCCCGGCTCAGCCGTTGTCCTGCCAGACATGCACTCTGATTCTCTCTTTGATGGTCTCTCATCACTCTGATAGCTCTCTTTTTGATGGTCTGCCAGACAGACACTCTGATAGCTCTCTCTTTGATGGTCTGCCAGACATGCACTCTGATAGCTCTCTCTTTGATGGTCTGCCAGACAGACACTCTGATAGCTCTCTTTTGATGGTCTGCCAGACATGCACTCTGATAGCTCTCTCTTTGATGGTCTGCCAGACATGCACTCTGATAGCTCTCTCTTTGATGGTCTGCCAGACATGCACTCTGATCTCTCTTTTGATGGTCTGCCAGACAGACATTCTGATAGCTCTCTCTTTGATGGTCTGCCAGAAATGCACTCTCTTTCTTTGATGGTCTGCCAGACAGACACTCTGATAGCTCTCTCTTTGATGGTCTGCCAGACATGCACTCTGATAGCTCTCTCTTTGATGGTCTGCCAGACATGCACTCTGATAGCTCTGATGGTCTGCCAGCTGCACTCTGATAGCTCTCTTTGATGGTCTGCCAGACATGCACTCTGATCGGCTCTCTTTGATGGCTCTGATAGCTCTCTCTTTGATGGTCTGCCAGACATGCACTCTGATCAGCTCTCTCTTTGATGGTCTGCCAGACATACACTCTGATCGGCTCTCTCTTTGATGGTCTGCCAGACAGACACTCTGATCGCTCTCTCTTTGATGGTCTGCCAGACATGCACTCTGATCGGCTCTCTCTTTGATGGTCTGCCAGACATACACTCTGATCGGCTCTCTCTTTGATGGTCTGCTAGACAGACACTCTGATAGCTCTCTCTTTGATGGTCTGCCAGACATGCACTCTGATCGGCTCTCTCTTTGATGGTCTGCCAGACATGCACTCTGATCGGCTCTCTCTTTGATGGTCTGCAAAACAGACACTCTGATAGCTCTCTTTGATGGTCTGCCAGACAGACACTCTGATCAGTTTCTCTCTTTGATGGTCTGCCAGACAGACACTCTGATAGCTCTCTCTTTGATGGTCTGCCAGACAGACACTCTGATCAGCTCTCTTTTTGATGGTCTGCCAGACAGACACTCTGATAGCTCTCTCTCTTTGATGGTCTGCCAGACATGCACTCTGATCGGCTCTCTTTGATGGTCTGCCAGACAGACACTCTGATCAGCTCTCTCTTTGATGGTCCACCAGACATACACTCTGATAGCTCTCTCTTTGATGGTCTGCCAGACATACACTCTGATAGCTCTCTCTTGATGGTCTGCCAGACATACACTCTGATAGCTCTCTCTTTGATGGTCTGCCAGACAGACACTCTGATCAGCTCTCTCTTTGATGGTCTGCCAGACAGACACTCTGATCGGCTCTCTCTTTGATGGTCTGCAGACAGACACTCTGATCAGCTCTCTTTGATGGTCTGCCAGACAGACATTCTGATCGGCTCTCTCTTTGATGGTCTGCCAGACAGACACTCTGATCGCTCTCTCTTTGATGGTCTGCCAGACAGACACTCTGATCCGGCTCTCTCTTTGATGGTCTGCCAGACATACACTCTGATCGCTCTCTCTTTGATGGTCTGCCAGACAGACACTCTGATCCGGCTCTCTCTTTGATGGTCTGCCAGACAGACACTCTGATCAGCTCTCTCTTTGATGGTCTGCCAGACAGACACTCTGATCAGCTCTCTCTTTGATGGTCTGCCAGACAGACACTCTGATCAGTTCTCTCTTTGATGGTCTGCCAGACATACACTCTGATCGGCTCTCTCTTTGATGGTCTGCCAGACATGCACTCTGATCGGCTCTCTCTTTGATGGTCTGCCAGACAGACACTCTGATCAGCTCTCTCTTTGATGGTCTGCCGGACATGCACTCTGATAGCTCTCTCTTTGATGGTCTGCCAGACAGACACTCTGATCAGCTCTCTCTTTGATGGTCTGCCAGACAGACACTCCTGATCAGTTCTCTCTTTGATGGTCTGCCAGACATGCACTCTGATCGGCTCTCTCTTTGATGGTCTGCCAGACATGCACTCTGATCGACTCTCTCTTTGATGGTCTGCCAGACATGCCACTCTGATCGGCTCTCTCTTTGATGGTCTGCAGACATGCACTCTGATCGGCTCTCTCTTTGATGGTCTGCCAGACAGACACTCTGATAACTCTCTCTTTGATGGTCTGCCAGACAGACACTCTGATCAGCTCTCTCTTTGATGGTCTGCCAGACATACACTCTGATCGGCTCTCTTTGATGGTCTGCCAGACATGCACTCTGATAGCTCTCTCTTTGATGGTCTGCCAGACATGCACTCTGATAGCTCTCTCTTTGATGGTCTGCCAGACGAACCACTCCTGATCGGCTCTCTCTTTGATGGTCTGCCAGACAGACACTCTCATAGCTCTCTCTTTGATGGTCTGCCAGACATGCCTCTGATAGCTCTCTTTGATGGTCTGCCAGACACTCTGGTAGCTCTCTTTGATGGTCTGCCAGACAGACACTCTGATCGCTCTCTCTTTGATGGTCTGCCAGATGGTCAGACACTCTGATCAGCTCTCTCTTTGATGGTCTGCCAGACAGACACTCTGATAACTCTCTTTGATGGTCTGCAGACAGACACTCTGATCAGCTCTCTCTTTGATGGTCTGCCAGACATGCACTCTGATAGCTCTCTCTTTGATGGTCTGCCAGACATACACTCTGATCGGTTCTCTCTTTGATGGTCTGCCAGACATGCACTCTGATAGCTCTCTTTGATGGTCTGCCAGACATGCACTCTGATCAGCTCTCTTTGATGGTCTGCCAGACATGCACTCTGATAGCTCTCTCTTTGATGGTCTGCCAGACATGCACTCATCAGCTCTCTCTTTGATGGTCTGCAGACATACACTCTGATCGGCTCTCTCTTTGATGGTCTGCCAGACAGACACTCTGATCGGCTCTCTCTTTGCTGGTCTGCCAGACAGACACTCCTGATCAGCTCTCTCTTTGATGGTCTGCCAGACATGCACTCTGATCGGCTCTCTTTTGATGGTCTGCCAGACAGACACTCTGATAGCTCTCTCTTTGATGGTCTGCAAAACAGACACTCTGATCAGTTCTCTCTTTGATGGTCTGCAAAACAGACACTCTGATCAGTTCTCTCTTTGATGGTCTGCAAAACAGACACTCTGATCAGTTTCTCTCTTTGATGGTCTGCAAAACAGACACTCTGATCAGTTCTCTCTTTGATGGTCAGCAAAACAGACACTCTGATCGGTTCTCTCTTTGATGGTCTGCCAGACAGACACTCTGATCGGCTCTCTCTTTGCTGGTCTGCCAGACAGACACTCTGATCGGCTCTCTCTTTGATGGTCTGCCAGACATACACTCTGATCGGTTCTCTTTTGATGGTCTGCCAGACAGACACTCTGATCGGCTCTCTCTTTGATGGTCTGCAAAACAGACACTCTGATCGGCTCTCTCTTTGATGGTCTGCAAAACAGACACTCTGATCGGCTCTCTCTTTGATGGTCTGCAAACAGACACTCTGATAGCTCTCTCTTTGATGGTCTGCCAGACAGACACTCTGATCGGCTCTCTCTTTGATGGTCTGCCAGACATGCACTCTGATCGGCTCTCTCTTTGAACACGGTGTGAAAATTTGAAAGTTTTTTTGTGACTTTTACGCATGGATATTGTACTGTGTATGACATGAGTTTATGTCCAAACAAGAATGGCAATTTAGGTACATGTCGTGTGTCAGTATATGTGGTGTGTCAGTGTGTCAGTACATGTGGTGTGTCAGTACATGTGGTGTGTCAGTACATGTGGTGTGTCAGTACATGTGGTGTGTCAGTACATGTGGTGTGTCAGTACATGTGGTGTGTCAGTACATGTGGTGTGTCAGTACATGTGGTGTGTCAGTACATGTGGTGTGTCAGTACATGTGGTGTGTCAGTACATGTCGTGTGTCAGTACATGTGGTGTGTCAGTACATGTGGTGTGTTGGGCTGTTCGCCAAAATGCAAGATTGGTTTGTCAACCGTGGACCGTGCATTTTGGCGGAGTCTACTGTATCATGAAAGAGGTTGAATTGGAGTCAATCCCACACTCAAGTGATAGGTTTTATGGCAGTCTGGAGTAGAGTCAAGATTTATGTAGGCATACAACATAAATGTATGTGGAAATTTGTGCCATTGCTTTCCATACTGACTTGACATTCGCCAAGTCTATTTATAGATCTAGAGCTAGCTACTCTTTAATTTCGCAAATGGGTAACAAACAAACAAAATAGGCCATAAAAAATTGGCATCTGCCTGATCTGGAATGGAACCCAGGTATCCACAGGGGTAAACAGATGCTCTACCCACTGAGCTACTAGCACCCCCAAAATTTTTATTATCATAGGGTTCATATTCATTCACCTACATCTGTGGCAGGAATTAAAATCTCTTTTTCTTTTAAAAAGTCAAGTCTTTTATCATTATCCTTACTGTGTGTTTTCTTTAAAACAATTTCATTTTTCTAACCATCAAATGCCTTATACTTGTGTGGGTCCGATTTTTTCCTTTGTTTTTCCATAAACAGGCAAAAAGCCGATGGCTAAGGCAGCTAAATCCAAGAAGTCAAAGCGAGGCCAAGAGCCCAGCTGTTATTATATTCCCAAACCCAAAGCTCGAACACAACTTCGCTTTTCTTGTAAGAACACGCGGACTTTTTATGCATGACGGAAATCCTTACATTTTGCATCTCCTTGCGCTTCCCTCTCACCTACCGCCGCCCCACCCACCCACCCACCACTCCACCCACCCACCCACCCACCCACCACCCACCCACTCCACCCACCCCCACCCACCCACTCCACCCACCCCCACCCACCCACCCACCCACCCACCCCCACCCCCCCACTCCACCCACCCACCCCCCACCCCCCCACTCCACCCACCCACCCCACTCCATGTTTACCCACCCCCACTCCATTTATGCACCCATTGTCACAGGCAAAACAAACCCCCCCCTCCAAAATCCACTCACCCACCCCCCACTCCCAATGCATGTTCACTCCACCCACCCCCCACTCCCACCCACCCACCACCCACCACTCCACCCCACCCAACCCCCACTCCACCCCCACCCACCCAACCCCACTCCACCCCCCCACCCCCACCCCCACTCCTCCACCCCCCTCCCCCCACTAGTTGCCCCACCCCCACTCCCCCCACCCATCCCCCCTCACCCACCCACTCCCCCACTCCACCCACCCACCCATCCCCCACTCCACCCACCCACCCACCCCCCACTCCCCCACTCCACCCACCCCCACTCCCCCACCACCATCCCCCCACTCCACCCACCCCCACCCACCCCCCCACTCCCCCACCCATCCCCCAACACTCTTTTTGTTGTTTGATGTTTAACTTTTTTTATGTATTTATGCTTGATTGTCACAGCAAAACAAAACAAAAATACTCATTCAATGCTCATTCAATGCATGTTCATTTAGTTTATTCTGCATCCCCCCCCCCCCCTAACCCGACATAAAACATTGAAAAGAACAGAAAGAAGCTCATCCATCTGGCTTCTAGTTGCTCTTTGTGTAATGGATCCTAGTTATACTCTTTTAGGTTTATATGGGGGGGGAAAGAAGAAGGGGAATTCTCTCAGATTTCAAAACAAAAAGAAAGAAAGAAAGAAGAATATCGATCTATAATAAAATACTTATTAAAGATCTGAACTCAGTTTATGCTTCTTTTTCAATCTCTTTCTCTCTCTCTCTCTCTCTCTCTCTCTCTCTCTCTCTCTCTCTCTCTCTCTCTCTCTCTCTCTCTCTCTCACTCCCCTCTCTCTCTCTCTCTCTCTCTCTCTCTCTCTCTCTCTCTCTCTCTCTCTCTCTCTCTCTCTCTCTCTCTCTCTCTCTCTCTCTCTTTCTCTCTTCTTCTCTCTCTCTCTCTCTCTCTCTCTCTCTCTCTCTCTCTCTCTCTCTGTCCCTCCCTCTCTCTCTCTCTCTCTCTCTCTCTCTCTCTCTCTCTCTCTCTCTCTCTCTCTCTCTCTTTCTCTCTCTTCTCTCTCTCTCTCTCTCTCTCTCTCTCTCTCTTTATTTTACGGAGTGATTATTTCGCACCATGCAGTACAAATAACCGCACTAGCTATTTGGGCCCCGCTAACTATCTGCTATTTGGGCCCCATTAGTTATTTGGGCCTTACCGGGTATTTGGGCCCCTGTCGATACTTCCAGGCAATGAGAGAGGTGCTTCGTCTCTGATAAAACACACATTCAAAGCGACCACGTCTTATGGAGAACACCTCGTCAAGAGGATAAAAACTGCCAAACTTCATTTTGGCATAAAAACAAGTTGAATTGCTGGGATAATGGAAACATTTCACGCCATTTTGGCATAAGAAAGTAGAATTACTGGGATAATGGAAACTTTTCACGCCATTTTGGCATAAGAAAGTAGAATTACTGGGATAATGGAAACTTTTCACGCCATTTTGGCATAAAAAAGTAGAATTGTCAGAGAATATAAATGGATATGAGTCATTGATATACATGAGATTGTCAGAGAATATAAATGGATATGAGTCATTGATATACATGAGATTGTCAGAGAATATAAATGAATATGAGTCATTGATATACATGAGATTGTCAGAGAATATAAATGAATATGAGTTTGATATACATGAGATTGTCAGAGAATATAAATGGATTTGATTCCATCAAGAAAGTCAAAATCGTACATAACTTTTCCTGGCGTTATTCTTTACATTTTCATATAATTCTCTACCTTATGTTATGATCTTTTTTGTGCTTGCTTTTCTTTTTAGTCTATTTTTAGCTTTTCCATATTGTTACCTTTTATCATCACCACTGCTTGCCTTTGAAATTTCCTTCCTGTTCATAGTTGACCCATTTAGATGGAAACGTGTGTTTTCTCCCTCTCTGCCCATATTTTCTCCCTCTCTGCCCAATATAATGTGTAGTCACATCTCTGCCCATATACGTGCAATCACATATTAAACGTGTGTAGCATTTTCTCCCCTCTCTGCCCATATATGCAATCACATATTAACGTGAGTAGCATTTTCTCCCCTCTCTGCCCATATATATGCATTTTCTCCCCTCTCTGCCCATCACATATTAACGTGAGTAGCATTTTCTCCCCTCTCTGCCCATATATGCAATCACATATTAACGTGTGTAGCATTTTCTCCCTCTCTGCCCATATATGCAATCACATATTAACGTGTGTAGCATTTTCTCCCCTCTGCATTTTCTCCCTCTCTGCCCATATATGGAATCACCCATTAACGTGTGTAGCATTTTCTCCCTCTCTGCCCATATATGCAATCACATATTAACTGTGTAGCATTTTCTCCCCTCTCTGCCCACCAATCACACATTAACGTGTGTAGCATTTTCTCCCTCTCTGCCCATATATGGAATCACACATTAACGTGTGTAGCATTTTCTCCCCTCTCTGCCCATATATGCCCATTAACGTGTGTAGCATTTTCTCTGCTCTTAACGTGTGTAGCATTTTCCATATATGGAATCACCCAGTCTCAAACAGTTTCTTGCTTTACCTTAAAATCCGGACGTGTATTGCAGTGTTTGTTAGTCAG